>JABJVR010009083.1:0-10140 GCA_025773905.1 Chitala chitala
ACTGTTTGTTTCTTTTTCTCCTTGTACATTTAAATGAAATGCATCATGTACCATCCGTTCAATCGCGGAACTGGTCGGGAGCCGGGCGAAACTGTCGTATGCTCGTACGGCCAGGTGGGCAACGCTCACCAGACATACCGGTTGTCGTCGTGAAGTTGATCAGTCGTAAGTTGACGACGACCTGTAATAAAAAATAAGAAGTGTCACACCCTGTTCTGCCACGCATCCCCTAAGCTCATCAGCGTGTCCTTAACCACACCTGCATCTAATGATTTTAGCGGTATTTAACTACCGCCTTGTCAATGGCTCAGTGCTAAGTACTATTAGCATGGCGGATACTGAGTATTGCACTAACCTGGTGGCTCATTTTCCTCACCTGTAATTCTACCCGTACCTGCTGCCTTGCCATCAATCGCCCTCCCTTGTTCACCCCGTGTTGCCTTTGTCTCGCACGGACGTTTCCGAACTGTTTGCCTTGCGTCTGGATTTTTGACTATGATTTTTGGATTTGTGCTTTGGACTCATTTTCATTGGAAATAAACACCAGCGCTCTGCGCGAATGGGCCCACAAGTTCTAGCCTCCGTGTTTGTTTCATTACAAGATATAGGCGGTGTTGGTGGCCAAACATGACGAAATGGTGAACTATGCGTCGGATGACTAGGGGATAGTTACAACTGAAGAGCGGCGAAAGAGTGAAGTGATAAAATGCAAGCGTCGAAACCAGCAAGTGTCTGGTGTATTAACAAGAATTATGACTTCATAAAAGTGAATCATTGTAGCAACACTTAAAATTGGTATAAATTTCACATTGTACTGGAAGTCTAACTGAATGTAAAATGAATATGTTTTTTAAAATGCCTCTGAAGGGTTGGCACCCTCTCCAGGGTGTATACTACATTGGGCTGTAGGCTGCCTGGGATAGGCTCCAAGCTACAAAGGATAAGATGTTGGTTGGATGGATGGATAGATGGATGGATGGATGCATGGAAAACACCTTAATTTTCTCAACATCAGAGACAATGCCCACTGCATTCCTGCTTATTTTCTCTCAGAAGCATTCCCGCATTTTGATAGTTATGTAAATGGTGAACATATTAAATCCCTTTTTGTTTCCAGTCCTGAGTTTTATTAATTTGTGGAGTTATGAAAGAGTAACGACTTTGTGTTGTGTGTGTGACGCGCGTCTTCCCACTGAGTGTTACACAAAACTGCTGGTCTTGCAACTGTAATCCACACCGAGGAACAAAACAGCGGACAGCTCACTTTACTGCTAATAAAACCTTTTCTCTGTAGTTGCTCTGTAGTGGAGTGTGCGGGAGGAACAGCAAATTAAATTGTTCAGATTTGGTGGAATTTCCCTTTTAAGACAGCGTGACAGAACTCATTAAAAGTTTTTTTTTTTTTTGCGTTGAGAAGTAATGGAGTTGTCATAGTAGAACGTTTCTTGTCTCTGTTGATGCCGCAGGTGCTGTTTGCACTGAACCAGACGCTGCTGCAGCATGAGAGTTTCCGAGCAGGCAGTCTCCAGGGCTCCTACACCACTGAGGACCTCATCAGCCACTACAACTGCGGCGACCTCGGCTCCATCATCTTCAACCATGACACCTCCCAGGTCAGAGGTCAACAGCACTAACAGGTCCTGCTCAAACCCAGAGTTTAGCGGTGAACTGATCATTTGGGCGCATGCTATTTGTGTAACGAGGCCTGTTTTTCCTTACACGTAGAGATGCGTATTGTCGAGCGAACACAAACACCAGCCTTATGCATTCATAATTACACACAGAAATTGCAGTAATTTTAAAATGATGCAAAGTGCAGTGTGCCTAAAAAAAGTTAACTTACACTTTCCAAGGACATTTATTTAACAACTTATACACCACTGCACATATACACCTACGGTATTTTAAAATGTTAACACAAGAAAATTATCAAAATGCAACCTTTGCAATCTTTATGAAGTCATAGTAAAATATATATCATACATATTTTCATGACTTTAATTTACCATTGTTCCACTTACTAGAACAGCTTGTAAATAAAATGGGTGTAAAACCACATTTTGCCCTGTATGCATTAACATTTATTATAAATTAATTAAATTATTTGTAATAAACATATTAGATGCTGAGACTCTGTAGTCACTGTCCAGCATCAAACCTGATGAAAGGGGCGTGCTGAATTCCTGGAGCTGGTGCACATGTCTGAGAAGCTGGTTGTGTTCTGAAAGCAGGTTGTGTTCTGAGACGCCTTGACTTTAATCTGGAGCCTCTGCGCTCTCGCAGCTCAATCTTCATTACGGAACTGTGTGACGGGCCACAGACGCAGAGGTTAATGCATTTCAGCACCCGCCCCTGCGCCGCGAGGCACCCACAGGCGAGCGAAAGGCTAGGAGCCAGGAGGGATGGCAGGAGCAGGGAGAGAGCAAGAAAGTGGGGAAATATTTCTCTGTCGCTCCACATTTCCTGGACAGAGAACAGCTAATGAGAGCTCCTGTGATAAGTTATCTGCCTGTGGCTCACCCCCTCCCAACCTTCCAACCTTCATACTCCCCTGCCTTTTGTACTTTGCGTTTCTTTACCCAGCAGCTGTTGAAACCGTAGTCTTGGCCAAGAGGGGCAGGTGGGGTGTGGGGAGTTATCAACAGAAACGGGGCCCCAGAACAGATAAACGTAGCAGTCTGCACACTGCTGTATTGGTGACAGTGATGAGAGGGAGCGTTTGAAGAGAGGAAGAGAGAAACAAGGGGCAGAACCCATGAGAAATACAGAGAGAGAGAGAAAGAGAGAGAGCGAGAGAAAGAGAGAGACAGAGAGAGAGAGAGAGAGAGAGAGAGAGAGCGCTCTCACAATGAAGCCTGGATCTTTACTGTTCTCCAACAGCTCATTTATCAGAGCACAGAGACCAGCGCAGACACACAGGGAGAAAAAGACCTCATGTACCACAACATGAATATTTCATCTGATTTAAAAAAAACAACAACAGAAGGCTTGGGAACACTGTTTAATAGCTTAACGTTTTATTTGTTTGTTCCATAATCAATCTGAAATGTTTAACCTTTTCATGCTGTCTAAAACAGCTGGACCTCAGCTGTTCTGCAGAACTAGAATGGTTTAAATAGGGTTACATATTCTGTTCATTTTTTTAAACTTGCTAAATTTCAGGATAAAAAATCTTAAGCACTATTTATCTATAATATACATAAAATAGCCAGTTAAATTTGTATTTCTTGGCATCAATAATGGGATTTACTTTAAATATTTAAGCTATTCTTAATTTTTTGGAGGTACAACTTAAATGCTTCTTATTCATGTGCTATTTAAAAAGATGCCGATAGAGTGTTTAAAGCACTGATTTAGTGTAATTTTGGTTTTAATGGCAATAACTCAACTTTCAGGAATAGGTCCAAATTCAGACTAAAGTCAAACAAACAGCACTAGAGACGAGGTTCATACCATGTTTAAGAGTGTTTAATGTGATCCGCTCCTGCGTGGGTTTTGTCATATCATAATCATCGTCGTCATCGTTAACACAAGGGAGATGTGCATTACAAGGCATTATCAGTATTGTACTCTAATGCCAGGTCAACGTAACAAGTGCAAATTTATTTAAATAAAAGCAAATTAGTAGGAATTTGTTTTTTCATATTATAAGGCCTGTTTAAAAGCTGGTAGTAAAGACAAGCAGTAAAGTTACTAAAGTGCAATTTTGTTTATTGTACCTTCTTCCATGTAACTGAACATATAAAATTTTGAGACTCAGAACCCACTACCTCATCCCTCAGTGAGTAAATTACAACCCATAATATTGTTCCTGTAAAACATGAAAACTTAAAATATAGCTGAGTGCTTCTAGCAACACTCAGCGTGACATTATTACAAATTTTCCATAGAAGATATTACCCAAGTCTGACCAACTTGACCTCAAATTGGTACTTGTAAGTTGTAAAAAAGATTGAATTTAAGTGCTTCCCATGCAAGGCATAGTGGGAAATATTGTAAGTGCCAGAAAAGACGCTGTTCCTTGTTTTAAACCTGGCTTTGGATCAAAGCCTGAACGAACCACAAATTAATTGTGGAATAGCATACCAGATGTTAAAAATAGGGGACATTATTTCTGCCATGTGATGTTTTTAAAATTCATTTTCTGAAACTGGGGTCAATCTTGAATCATACAAATTAAATGTATTATGCAGAGTTTATGAATAAAGTTAGAATTACATTTGAAATATGAGGCTCCAGTTCTCTTTCTAGGCAACTGGCACAATAAACTCTGGTGGAAACTTATATTGTTGTGTTATAAACTTGTGTTTTTGTGTTATCCTCTGTTCTGTCATTTGATGTTTGTGCTGTAGTTCTGTGGTCTGTGTGTTTGTTCTTTCTGTTTGTTCTTGGACTCTGAGAGGTGGTGTAATTGACTGTAGTGGTTTGATCAGCATCTTGTGGCTACAGGGGTGAAATGCAGGTGTGTTTATGTGTGCTTAGCAGCAGTAATAGAGCAACAAAGAGTCAGGTTCGCTGTTTGAAAGGAAGTCAGCTGGGCTTAGGCTGGAGAACACTGCAGTGGTTCGAATGAGGAGAGGGCTTGCAACCTTACCGTTACACGTTTCGCTCCCATGTCCTCGGGCGCCGCTGTGACTCCGGCTGTTCAGCCAGAGCCCCTCAGCAGATGAAACAGAGGAGTCCAGACAGCTGCGTCTCCCCTGTGGATTTGGCACGGAGCCAGGAAGTAGGAATACCCAGGATCTGGGAGACAGCTTGTTTACAGCCCCTCTTCTTTCCTTCTCCACAACCTAGTGCTCTCCTCCTGTCCTCATGGGATCTTCTCTGTGGTGCAGGAACTGAGAAGGAACATGTTGCTCACAAACACTTTGACCCCAGGTGCGGTTGGGGAGGTGAAGCTAATACTCTCTCCGAGGGCAGCATTGATTCATCTCAGGAGTATGTCCTCCTTGATTTGTGGACCACTAGGATCCCTCTCCTAATCCACACAGAGGCTTGTTGTGAAACAGCTCGTTTTACCCAACTTTGCATCAAGCCATGCACATGAATGAATCGACCGTACTCAAACCAGTGCAGGGTTTAGTGTCAGTCCACAGAGCAGTATATGAACCAGCCAATACACCAATAAGTAAAAGTGTATTTGACTCTCAGGATTCCGCCATGCGTTTTTCTGGGGTTCTCAGGCCTTTTGCCTTGGGGGCTACATCAGAAACACCTCCCTCCTTGTTCCTTGCCCTAGTGCCCTGGCCCTCACTCAGCTACAGGTATGTATGTGCCAACTCGCATTTGCCAGCACGTGGTCACGCTCTCCTTCTCCCTCCTCCTCCCCGTTTCCCTTTCCTTCGCAGCTCCCGCACTTCGTCAACACCTCCCTGCCTGACCACGAGCGCTCCACAGCGCAGCAGATCGACAGCTACTTCCGCCGAGAGCTCATCCACAAACGCAACCAGCGCATGGCACGCCGTGTCTCTGCGCTCATGCAGCGCAGCCCCACACAGACCTTCTTCTTTGCCTTTGGGGCAGGTAAGGGAAAGGCTTCTGCAGACTGGGGCGGGGCTTCGAACACAATTAGCAAATCCCATCATGCACAGCGTTAAAGCTTCAGTTGCTTAGTGGAGGGAGTATTGCTCGCAGGAATGAGAGGTGACTAGGTGTACATATTACTAAGCGCAGGTCAAAGGCAATAAGGAAGTGGGTAATAACACAAACAGGAGCGCAAATTGTGAAAAAGTTATTAAACGCCCTGTAATGGTGGGGTGGGGCCCAGTGCAACTACTTTGTTCAACCCTAGAGCAGCGAGCTGAAAAGGAACATGAAGGGGAGAAAGAGTCAGAGGGTCCTATGTGGAGCACAGTGCTGCTCCCCAGAGCTCCCCCAGTGCCAGTAAATGTAAATGGAGCAGAGCGAAGGAGCAGGCCGACAGCCGCTCACGCCAAACAGGGGGCAGCCCTGCCTGGCTGCAAGGGGGCTGCAAGGGGGCTGCAAGGGGGGTGGGACACACAAAGCCCTTCCAGGGAGGAATGTGAGGTTCACAGCGGCCCTCCTCCCTAATACGTATAGTTTGTGAGTGGGTGTTTGTGTATGTATGTGTGTGTGTGTGTGTGTGTGTGCATACACACGCGTTTGTGCATGTGTGTGTGGGAGTGCATACAAAAAACAGCAGAAATGCTGAAATAGGATCACTGTAATGAATTATAGTGAAGGAACCAAATATATGAAAAAGCAGAGTGAACAGATGGAGTGTAAAACACTGGGCCGTTACTCCAGTGCTCATAATTTGTCCCTGCCTTGAAAATGTTAAAACGAAAATAAATTTGCCGTTTGTTTCAATTAGCATTCCAAGGTAATGCTGCTAATGTTTCCTGTAGGGCACTTGTCGGTCCTCTGGGAGTTGTGTGTGTGTGTGTGTAGTGGTCTGGAGGCCTTCTGGGTGTGTGTATGTGTGTATACTATACTGTGTTGTCTGATTAATGCATAGCTTAACTCCTTCCTCTCTGTGTTTCTAATTCCCTGGACCGACTCTGCTGTTTGTAGGCTGAACCAGCTGCACAGGGCTTGTGTGTGAGCAGGATGGTGTATGGTACATGTCCGGAATGTGTACAGCTGTTACACGCGTGTCCAGAAATATTACTGTCCTCCTATGTTTGTCTTTGGCATAACAAAATGATTAATGTGTATTCTAGCTCTCTGGTTGTAAATAATATGTTTAGAGAGTATGTTACAGCACCTTTCAAACAAAAACGTTATTTTTTGTTATTCATGAGCCATTGGAAAAATGTAGAAAGAGTTCTTTGGTGCTTGCATAAATGTTTGTGCTGAACCCAGCGGTGAACTAAAATAAATTTTACACAGACACAGAGTGGATGGTGCGATACAGACATAGAGCTCAGTGGTGTATTTATTGAGATTTTCCACGTTGGAGCCCAGAGAATCCTAACCGCTTATAGGACACTCAGTGTTTACAGCGTGCGGACCTGCATGTCTGGACTCTTCTTGCATCATTGTGGGTTTTTACACCACTCAACATCTTCCCAGAACACTGATTCAGCCTCCTTCCTTATCTCTACTGTGTGCAGAAATGGCACATAAAGGCCTTCTCAGGATTACCTTAAATAATTTATTGCCAGTGCCGTTACAACTGTTTTTAAAGCCTGCAACGTTCTACCTGTTGGATCAGTAGATGTCACCGAGGGGTACTCAAGTGATACTCTTGCCGTTGTGATGTTGAGCACTCGTCCACAGGTAGTTGCGGTATACCAGCGCATATCACATGCTCCCTCTCTCCATCTGATCGATAGCTGTTCATGGCCCTGCTAGCCTTTGGCCTGCATCTCATCCTCTGGAGTCAACACAGAAAAGAAGTCTGGGCTCCTAGGTTCAGGCGTTCTAGAGTTACTTAGGTTCTTCCGTGGCTTTTCCGGGGGTAATCAAACTACACGGTGTGTGTATAAAGTGGTTTGGGCAGGCCATCCATCTGAGCTGTACCTCCTGCCCTGTTACAGCCACCCCCCTACCTCATTTGGTCCCAAACCACCCCACAGACCCCTCCTCCACTCCCCTGGCCTTCTGAAGCCTTTTGGCATGTGCTGCCAGACGTTCTGGGTAATAACAAACTCACACAGACATTTTTCATTTTTATGTACAAGTTATTTTTGAAAACATGGCAGGAGGAGAGTCATAACAAGGAGAAAATAAATAAAGATAAAGCATAAGTTGGTGGGTTTTTAACCCTCTCTAGTGCCCCCTTTGGGGGGGGGGGGACTTGCTGTGGTACAATGAAAGGGTTAACAACTGCGCTCTTTGCAGTCTTTTAGGTTCCAAATCAAGTTTTAGTTAATGACATACATACATCAGAAACACCAGAGGGGACCCAATAATTATTTAAAAGTAATTATTTACCCAAATAATGAAAACCTTAAAAGGTTTATACACACATACGCGCACGTGTGCGTGTGAGCCCTGTTTGCAGCTTGTTGAATTTGCTGCGAATGCTGCGTGGAGACAAAACGCTCCTCAGCCTGTCTCCAACCCAGCTTGTTCACTGGTTCCTCAGTGGAGCCCTCTCTTATTGAACACATCCCCTGGAATTTCCTGGGCCCGCCACATCTCAGCCGCCACTAGGTCGATACATGCGGTGAGTCAGAGGACATGTGTGCGCGAGACAGCACGGGCGAGTCTGCCGCGCCGTGTGTGTTCTGAACGAGGGCCTTTGTGCATGCGCCCATTCTCGGGAGAGAGAAATAACGTGAGGGAGGGAGGGAGGGAAGTGTTTTCATTTTCCATTGACGGATTAATGTTGACGTGACATACAAATGATAGCTATCATGTTTTTTCCTCAAACATATAAATGGTGCTTTCATTTATTACATGCCACTTTTTAGCCCTCTTAATTTGTTTTGAGAGGAAAGTATGAGTGAATGCTTCAGCAAAAAATGCTTTTGCAGGAAGAGGGTGCAGCACATGTGTTGCACATACAGCCTCTGGACAAAGCGACTGTTGATAGGAGCCAAGGACAGGCAGCAATAGTCTTCCTGTATCTTTTGTCCTCCTCCTCCTCAGTTTCATTGCTTTCTCCTGGCTGCAGAGCGCATCCTAGTCTGTTCTGCTCCTTCCTCATCATCCTAAAGCTGTCTGCCCCATCACATCTCTCTCCTTTTATCTCCATCCAACCTGTCTTTTTGTCTGTTGTTCTCTTCTGCTAAGGAAATTCAACTATAATGGAAGTCCAGGGCCAGGAGGGCGTTATGTCACTGTCTCCTGGGTTGTTTATTTATTTTCTTTTTTTAATTGTGGAGCCGAGTTTTCCTGTGCGGCAGCATTCCTCGGACATGTGGGCGTACCTGGGCGACCGTGCGTCAGTTTGTTGGGGCTGGACCATGAGCATCCCATCCTGTCTGCTGTGAGTCCGCAGGCTTGACAATGTGCAGACTCTCCCTTCCTTGGTGAGGTCTGCGCGTGCAGTACTTCAGTTTTCCAACTCACGCACATACTTACATTCATAACTCACAGTTATAACTAAGGAGGTGCAATATTCAACCTTGTCACCGACTTCCTTGCAGACGTCCCTTCCTGTGCTGCTCTCGTCTGACCACCCTTCTATTTTCCATGCCAACAGAACAGAAATCTGTCTTGTTTTAATTATAGCATTAATACTGAAGTTGTAGTAGTATGAGTATATTACCTTTGTATTTAATATATTACCTTTGTATTTAGTATCTTCCTAATCTCTGCGAGAGCTTGATCTAAAACTTAAACCTGAAACTTTCAATTCATTTTAAGCATGAAAGCTTTAGGTAACCTTTAAGACTGTCTCCTTCCTGGTGCATAGAGCTAATAAAAATATATTAAATATTTTATGTTACATGCATCTGTTTTGTCCTCAGTATCTGTAGGTATGTGATATTATGGATTACTGGAAATAAAAAAAAAAAAAAAAATTCTATTTTAGTAAGCAATGAGCAAGTAGGTGAAATACATCCAAAACACTCCATGTTCTTAGGATGTTATAATACGTGATGTTACCAGTGCAGCTTCTTCCTACATGTAGAATACAGTGTATTTGTTCATATCATACTTAATCTGCTCTTCCTTATATACTCTTCACTGTTCTCAGAATTGACCTTGTATCGTGATTTTTTTCACCAGCATGTTATAACCTCTCTACACAACAATGGCAGTGCGTTTTTTATATGCGCACATACCTTAAGTGTTTCTGAGTTATTCATCAGAATGATCCGTATACAGTAATTGAAAATGCAGTTGTGTAAATAATTACTGCATTTCCGTAAGAGGACAGCTTCTCCTCTGACATGGACCTCTCCATGTGCTACTCACTGTACAGTAGGGCTCTATATCGGTAGATCAAAACGATACGATACATATCGTCGATATACTTAGTCGATACACGATACGTATCAACGATACGCATATCAATAAAAGTTATACATTTCCCACAGCTCTGTAAAATATTCTGAGGTGTTTGAATCCTGTAAATAGAATTATCTTAAACATTAAAATGCTTTTTAATGTAATATTTATTAATGTAAATAATACCCCCTGCTATTCAAAAGTTACATATTGCCCAAAACAAAATCTTTAATTTTTAGCAAAAATAGCCTATGCTTAATGAATGGGAGGGAC
>JABJVR010009085.1:0-10140 GCA_025773905.1 Chitala chitala
CACAGGGAGAACATGCAAACTCCACGCACACAGACCCAAGGTGGGAATTGAACCCCAGGCCTGGAGGTGCACGGCGAGAGTGCTAACCACCACACTACCGTGCCGCCTATAATTATAACAATAATAAGATAATTGTATTTACAGGATTCAGACACCTCACAATATTTTACAGAACTGTGCAAAATGTATAACTTTTATTGATATGCATATCGTTGATACATATCATGTATCGACTGAGTATATCGACGATACGATACATATCGTTTTAATCTACCGATATAGAGCCCTAGTGCGCACAAGTGCACACTCACGCTTCTGCATTACAGCAGTTAAGCACAAACACTGTTTTTCATTATGTAAATGGCTAATGTTACAAAGTAATCCTATTCACTAAATGAACACGTTTTAATACCGATCCAGTTAACGGGATACCCGCTAATGCTCTGAATACTCTATAGCAGCTTAACTAGCAAGGATCAAAACCAATATGGTGACACTGAAAACAATGCAGGACTCTTATTTTAAATGGTCCGTATGTGACTCGTTGAACTCTCAGGTCTTGAAAACAACGTTAATGTTGTACAAGCAGGTGACAAGGTGTAACGTTTAAAGGTGACCGGACAGGAGCTGTCTAACATCTTGGATAGTGACTACTGGTAGAAAATCTGTAGAACCTCAAAAGAACCAGAGATATGACCCCTTTCCATGAAAACACAAGGGTGTTGGTTAGCAACTGCATCTGGTTGAGATTCCAAAAGTACACAAACCAGCAAGGACGCACCTGCCAAGTCTGTTTGTGGGCGCTGGTATAACATGGTGAATTCATCTGGGTAGGTCTCCACCCAATTCCAGAAGGCCTGCAGAGCGAACAGAACAGAGAGGAGCAATGTTGCACGCACCCTGCAGCTCTCCACTGCAACACTTTAGTCTGAGTGCTAGAGGAACATGTCACTGCAAAACACTCCCCCCACAAACTGGGAAAACGCACCCCTCACGTCCTTCATCAAAAGCACCACGATCCGATCGGCCGCAGTTCATCTCTCTCCTATCCCTTTTTTCTATTTCAACCAGTTCCATTGGCTTAAGTGCTTCAATTAGGAATGTATCTTCTGCACTTAATGCACTTAAATACAGCTGTTATTACAACTAATGCCAACCAGTTACAACGCTAAGATGTGTATCAGAAGTGAATAAATTTAAATCTCCTCAGGTATAAAAAAAACACCGCAGTTCCATGTGTCTGTCCATGATCAGGCTTAAAGTCAAGTTGTCCATAACAACATGGACTTAACATGGGGGGACATGCACAATAATACCTTGTGAAAAGCGTACACCTCAAGGTTGCCAAATTTAACACCTGAATAGCCAGGTGTATGTAAACCTCTGCTCCAGCCGCCTGACACAATTAATTGCTTAGCTCCACTTGTTACATGTCAGTACCCATTTAATTAATTACCATAACCTTTTTCATTATGTGCGCGCGCATGCGTGCGCACGCACGCACACACACACACACACACACACACACACACACACACACACACAGAAACTAGGATGGCCTGCTGTATACTAAACATGAGAAGTCGAGACAGCAGGACAGCTAAGATATGTAACCCATATATACACCAGGTGGCACCAATGAGTTCAGAAAGCAGGGCCTTTCCAACCAGCAGGAAAATGAACAAAACCAACCTTTTCCAAGCTGTTAATGACACTGAGCTGTGCAGGTTTCTTCAGTGCTTTGAACTTAAACACAGTTTCTACAAAAAAAAAAAAAAAAAAAAAAAAAAAAAAAAAAAAAAAAGCTGTGAATCATTATCACAGGCGAAAGCAGTGTGAGTAAGGCGGCAACGTAAGAAGGAGAGCAACACAGGTCAGCTGGTTGCCTTGGCGCACCTTGAAGAATCCTCTTCAGCTTGGAGCAGTCAACGCTGATGTACTGTATGAGCTCTATGTCATGGACATCCACTGTGTCCTCCGAACACACCGTGAGCTCCTGTAATCTGCCACAGAAGAGGAGGAGAAAGGGTTCAGGAGGAGGTGAAAACCAAACAGCCAAAGGGTGTGCTCACACAAAATCATGGAGTGCCTTCTGTGCCACCTCTCCAACCCTAGCATGCATCATCAACTTCCTATCCTGCGTGACACACGGCAGCGTCAGATCTTCCCACACACATCCCATCCAGGTCAACTGCTGTCTTTACACATTGTGGGTCATGTGACGCCTTGCTGGAAAGCTGGTGCCAAATTAACTGGGAAACTATTCCAAAATCACGGCTGGCAACCTGCAGGCATCTCAAAGACGTTTACAAGATACTTGCGCCACGGCCGGATGAGACGCCCTGACTTGCCGCCGAACACGTTGCGTCAAGACAAACTGCAAACTGTTGAGCAAACGCACTTTGGGATGCAGCGGAGTTAAAGCCCACAGCTGAGCCTGGGAAGAAGTTGGCCGTGTCCATCACACAGCTTGCTAATGAATGGCCAGACTTGTGATCACACGTTCTCACAGGCAGTCCCTCTGGCGGAGAACAACGGGACTTTTGTGACTCGCAGAGCTCCAACTCAGGCTTTTTAAAAGCATATCGGATGTATTACTCAGCAAGCGAGCAGCATGAAAGCAAATAAATTGTAGTCTCTGGATAATGGGAAGCTCTGAAGCGCCTATGTTTGTGTGGTTGTGGATGACTTTAATGTTTCAAGTGCCCCTTGGGCAAACTAAACACAAGGCTGCATATGATGGTTTCTCCATACTCACTATCCCACAGAACCTCAGGGCATCAGCTGGTGTTCTGGTTAAGAGGTCAGACCTGCTGCTTGCAGTAACAGATGTATTGAAACCAATGCTCCCAGTATGTGTACAACACAGTTTCTCCTCATACTGCATCTACAAATGTACTTTAACTGCCCAGTGACCCACAGGCTACCAATGGCATTGGTGGTGTAATGTAACAAAGTAATAGTACTTTGTTATAGTACTTTATTTGTGGGGAATATCTGTACTTTGAGTTTTTAAATTTGTCAACTTTTACTCCACTACATTTCCCACTTTGCATTTTCATTACTTACTACGGGAAAAAAAGAACACCCAAAGTTTTAGTTTTCAGTCTGTAAATTCAGCGTAAAAAGCTCAGACAGGAGAAAGCAGCCAGAAGAAATCATGGAAGCAGCAACATCCTCCTCTAGCAGCAGTGATGCTGCCCCAACACCTGTTACGTCTGTGAGCATAACTTCAACAATACCTCCTGCTTTAGATGAGTCAAACCACCCATGGCCATATCGCCAAAAGATGTTCTGCTTTCTTGGTGTGAAGGAAGTGTCATACCAAACGAAGCACCAAAATTCTTGCATTCACAAATTCCCCATCAAACCTCAAGAAACACATCAAACCTCAAGATAAAACAAACATTATAGAGTTATGTGGTTAAGGTATTAACATTAACATTTTTTTTTTTTAAGTGCTTAAGTGTTATGGCAGTACTGTGATTGTTAATGTAACATTATGTAGGCTTCCCCCTGTAATTAGTGTTTACCCTGCTGAATTATGGATTTTGCAAAGTTCATCATGAAATGACCAAAAACTAGCAAATGACAAAAAAAAAAAAAAAAAAAAACTAACATGGCCAAAAACATCACCATGTTAATGTTTTAAAAAAAAAAAAAAAAAAAAAACACAACATAACATTGTCAGTACTGTGATCGTAAATCTAACATTGGGTAGTCTACATATTAGCCATGCTGCATTATTGATTTTGCTAACATTAACATTAGCTAGTTGTAAATAAAACTGAGAAATTTAGCTGTAGTGGTGAGCAGCTAACACTACCCACTGGACAGTTATAACATGATTTTTTTGTGTAAAAACACAAATTAAACTTTGAACCTTTTTTTTTTATAAAATTGCACAACTTTAATTAGCTGTTTAAATTAGACACCTGTTCAACTCGCTAAAAATTGACAACATTAGCAATATACAGATTGTCGATGGTATGGTATGTCAGGGTGCACAAAAATCTAGATTCAACGATCATTATAGCGATGCATATTTCTCATTAAACTAATCACTAACCTAAGCACAAACTAGGGCTAGTTAAAGTTTAAAAAAAATTGTTGATGGACATCAATTGGAAATTGGGAAGAGGCCTGTTACCCAGGATTCAGCAAAGTAAAAGTTACTTCCCAATGTAACAATGACTGTTAGTGTTTCTGAGTGCCTTTAAATTGAGGTGTTCAGGTTTTAATCATGGATAGATTACTGAACAGGCTTTTATAAACGAGATAACTACTGAAAGTAAAAAAAGTATGTACACTTATTCAAAAACTACTTTTGATACGTACAGTTAACATTTACATACTTTAACTTAAGTAAAAGTTTGAATATCTTCACAAAGTCAGTCATCCATTGTAATATTAAGTGTGCCTTTCAGGTACTTTATACAACACTGAATGGAATCCTGTTCTTTACCACTGCTTGCAAAAAAAGTAAATTACCCGCTGTTTCCTGTAAAAGTGCAGCTGCTTAACACTTGGCATCACATGAGTACAACCTTTAAATATCATTACTGGAAACATAATTACTGTCATTTGCTTTATTATATACTCATAACATCTGTTAATGTGTCATTTTTTTAGCGTTGATGACAAAAAGTGGGAATTTAGGTCACACTTCGGATTCATGCATAACACTGTTTTAAAGAACAAGTAAAGCTTGCAAATTAATCAACTTACAGTAGACAGCATTACGGTAAATAACCCTACTCTGTGAAACAGCTAAAGGTGCCGTAAAGTCAGATCAAAAGCACAGAATCAAGAATGACAGCGGTCTGAAGAAATTCATTGTGTGCTATATAACTGAGTACGGCGTAACAATGCACAAAAGCTGCTCAGCGCATTTTAAAAGGAATCTCTACAGTATTAAAAATAATAATAATAATAATAATTATTATTATTATTATTATTATTATAAAAAAAATCAGTAAATTTATATACGTAAGGAAATTACAATTTTATTCTCACCAACATTTATACCCAGGCACAAAAGCTGGGACCGCTATGAACATTACCTCTGTCACACCAGCAAACAGAGCTGACAAGAAACTTCTTGTGCAATGATTTCATTGGTCTAAAACTCCCTGGTGTTAGATTTGAAAATACTCTTAATTGAATAAATGTAATTTTTTTTAATTCACTCTTTCATTCAAAAGAGATTTCGTATTTTTTCATGTTTTGAGTTGGTTTCTAGCTTTAGCATTCTGTTTATTTTCAGAAAGACTACAGCAAGTTCAACTGAACACACACTTTTTCACCTGTAGTTCCTTTGCACTAGTCTAAATCAGCAGACTAGTTTGCAAATGTGGCCCGTTTTCTCTGTGGTTCGGTTTCTGTTCACACAGGGATAAAATCCGAGCAAACCAAAATGTATCACTACCAGTCACATGAGACTGTACTCTCCACTCATTGGTTAAACCAATCTAGGACGGAAACGAGAATGTACACACAGGAATAAGATCCATGTTCTGTACTGGTGAATAGTCCTATGATGAAAAGTTGTTCTATAACATGGAGAAGCGAAATAACTCACACTTGCTCATAACTGTGGTAATTATCTGGGCAATATACCCAATTAAGTTATGCCAACAGAATGCCAAATGGACATCAAGAAAACATCTTGAAAATCCAGTACTGCTTCACACTTTGGAAACGCATGTAGCGCACAGTCCACTAAGTAGAACAATGGAGCCACTCGGCTCAAACTTGCAGTGTACTCCTCGTAGTTGGTCTGGATCGAGATCAGATCACGTTCACACCACAAACAAACCCCTCCAGAGTAAGTTTGGGACCGGAATGAGACCACATCCCATAAATGATATTGGCACGGCTGTTTTGGTCCACACCCAAGTACGATTGCTGTGTTAAGACCTGCCCAAACAAACTGCCCCAAGCGGAAAAACAAACCAGAGTTCGTTTCAACTGGACTAAACAAGGCAGGTTTGAAAACACCCTTAAAGAAAACCAGCCAGCATTCTCATCATCTGTATCATCATCATTTCAAATCAAATAAAATCAAATTTCTTTGTCATGGCACGAAAAGTTAGCTGCACATACGCTTTGGCTCAAAGACATCTTGAGCGACTTTAAAACCTTAAAAAGCAAACTTGCCGGTACCTGGTGGCGATGCGGCTGAACACGGCGTTGAAGTTGTTGCAACTGAGGGAGAAGAGCACGCCGGAGGCGGAGCTGCGCAGCTCGGCAGCATGCGGGCTGCCCTCGCGGTACGTGTGGATGAAGTGGCAGATCTCCGGCAGCAGCTGTTTCACCAGCATCGTCTCGTCCAGCCGCGTGCAGTCCTTGGGTTGCTGGTGGGAGGAGACAGGCAGAGGGGGAGGGGGCCGGTTACTAGCAGGGGTACTCTGTCACGGCAGGGGCGTCCAACACAAAGACAGCATGGCCTCACTCCAGCTAGGCACTTCTCCAGCGTGTCCAGTATGATGAGCTGCGAGACGTACAGGTTTCTCTCCGCTGCCTCTCCAAATATCCGCTGCAGAGGAAAAGGAGAAAACAAGTAAGTTAAAGCAGACTGCCCCTCCAGCTGCGACGAGGGCATTCAGCCAAGCACACCATAGCTCACGTACGTCAAAGTCAGGCGAGCCCGATCAATCAGATACCCCCAACACAAGCAGAACACCCCGATCAGGTCAGAGGAGTCTAAGGCGACCGAACCGCTAACAGGCCGCGACAGCGGAGTCTGAGTCGGGCGAGCAAACGCGGCGGCTCACCATGTTGTTGACGCTTTTGAGGATGGTGGTGAGACCTCCGATGACGTGAGAGAACTTGTACTTGGAGATGTTGATGAGGCACTCCTTGTTGTGCTCGGTGCTCACCCTGCTGTGGGCGTTCTGCTGCCCTACTTTAACCGGGAGCTGGAGTGGAGGAGAAGCACAAGGACATTTTAGCATTACTGAACATCGGAGCACTTAAGCAGGTCCCCGACAAAAAAACGTGTACAACGGTACATTATACGCAGAATAAAACTGGCAATTCTCAAGTCAAACATTATGTACCAGTCCAGACCACTAAGTACCTTTAAGGCGCTTAATCTAGTCACATCGTTAACATTCAATTTTTCACATTTGTGCAAACTTTAAGTGTTCCTGAGCTTATGAAAAGTGCTTATAAACTTTATTATAACACCGATGTACCGTACATGCAATTGCATAAGGTTAAACATTTTCCAAAAATATGTCCTGTGAAAATTGGATATTACTCTAACAGCTCAAACCAATAAATTCATCTAAGTCCAACCAAACTGCCAAATCAACATGTCAAGATTTTCATTCAAGAAGAAATGAAATGCCTGACCTGCTGACCTTTAGCACCATGTGTTTTTTTTTTTTAATGGTTTCTCTGGGCTTCGACTTGAGCCCATACAGCAGATTAGGTGAAACAGAAGCATATTAAAGGCGACAGTAATGTGTACAGGGCCACACCCCTCCTCGGTGTGTGGTGTTCACAGTACACATCTCCAGCGTCATGCAGGGACGTGATGCTTATCACAGTGGTCCCCAACCACCAGGCCGCAGACCGGTACATGGCCACACAGAAAGAATAATAAAAAGTTTTATTTCCATTTTATTGACTATCAGAGTATGCAGGGTTAGGGTTGTTCCCACTGATTCTGCATTATGGCGAGTTGTATTCATTACGCACTTCATTATGCTTGATTATGCTCGCATTCAGTGACTGATCTGTGGAAAACTGCCTTGCGTGAAACCGGTCTGTGGTGCAAAAAAGACTGGAGATTGCTGGCGTATCAGACTTCACCAAAAAACAAGCAGCTTTTACCAAACGTTGACCTCTGTGTGCAATTGTCCAAATACACGTCAGGTGACTCGTTTTAAAAAGTACAACAAATTTTATTAGAAACTAAAAGTAAAAATAATTAATACATTTTAACACACTTCCTTATAGTGTATCAGTTGCATATCTCTACTAAACTTGTGTATGTATGTGACATGCACCTTCGCACACCTTTGAGAGCCTGGTATCCTATCCAGAGTGTGCCTTCTTCTGTAGGCCAGAATGGGCATAGATCACAGCTTCAGACTGTATACACACATCTCTCCTCAGCAAAACCTTCACTGACACCCCTCCCACCCCCCTCCAGACAGAAAGTTTGAGAAAGAACCAATACTATAATCAGCACAGCAAGGAATATTTTTTCCTTTGTGCTACTGAAGTTTTTTGTCCCACTAGCTTTAGTGCTACAATTTAAAGCAAGTATAAAGCCCTGAGATCATGTAAACAGATGGACACATTGATGAATGAGTCATTCAGGAAAACTAAAACAGGGAGAAATCTATACTAACCTAAAGACAAAACAGCAGGACTGTCAGAAGCCTTAAAACCAGACACAGTTGGCGTGGGTGACTGATCTCCGACACGCGTAAACTAAGGCTGGGTATCACCGACTAGCCCATGATGCGGTACTCATCCCAATATCGGTGTCATGATTCAATACATCACGATATGTCACTATAGTACCGTTGTACCATATTGGTTTATACTGCAATACTTAAATAATGAGACTACAAAAATTTTTTAAACAAGCCAAATTTTATTAACAGTCTTCACATTTCTGTTTTTAAAATATCAAATGTGGAAGAAAAAAAAATTTATGGAAACATTTGACGTTCTTCAAAATTTCAAAGGTAGACAATTCTCTGAATTTTTGCATTGCACTTGGCATAAATTGTATGGTTTTAAAATGCTGAAAATCACCAGCAAATGTCGAAAAAAAATAAATCTCACACACACACACACACACACACACACACACACACACACACAGACACACACAGACACACACAGACACACACAGACACACACAGACACACACAGACACACACACGGTTTGACCACAGTAGGTGATAAAAATTAAAAAAAAAAACCATTTGACATTCTTTTCCATCCGCAACTTTTTCTTTCCCACACATTTACAACTGAAGAACTAGAAAGATAAATTGTGTTTTTATGCTATCTGGCAAGCACAACTTTGACCTTTTGCCACCCACTACATTTCAGAAATGTTTTATTTAAGAATTGTGCTGCATATTCAGAATCAGGGATCAATTTAGCAGTTAGCATCATTCCAAGGTTTGGCAGATATGGACTACTGCATTTGGTGGACTACATAACCCAGGGTGATGTCCAATTAGATATCTCTGAAGACTTGTGTTTCCATAATAATTTATTCTGGTGTTGCAATGCTTACTGCAATACTCATGTCTAGTACAAGAGACTCTTGTATTTTAATAAAGCCAAAGTGTGTCCACTAATGCATGAGGACAAACTATAACAATGTATTGACACTTTCATCAACAAATAAAAACAAGATAAAAATGTTTGCCAGATACAAGATCCAATGAGAACTATTTTACTTTGTGGGAGGTAAGGACGAGTTAGGGAAAGGCAGGACGGGTTGGGAAAAGACCCAATAAGAACCTATTTCAGTTTATGGAAGGTAGTGACAAGTTAGGAAGAGATGGGACGAGTTGGAAAGAAATCCAATCAGAACTAATTTCTTTGTGGGGTAAGAAAGTTAGAAACACATTTTATCTATCCTCAGGAAGACAGCACAACTAGCCACCATGGAGTTTGTTTATCACAATGCCTGGGAGAAAGAAAAGAGCAGACATATGACAATAAAACACTTTGTAAAACATGTGGAGCAACCATCACGAGTAATAACAACGAACCTTAAGCAACATTTGCAGGCAAGTCATCCTCAAATCAATGCAAAGGTAAACATGCTAAATCTAACATTATTTCATGAGCTACTGGTGTGCTTCTGCAAAGCTAATAACTTAAGACACCACCAATGTCCTGCAAAGTTAACATTACTGATTAAAGAAGCCAAATGACCCATTAAACTAGGGATGCTGTATTCGTTTTATTTGCTATTCGAATATTCGAAGCGTCTATTCGAATACTATTCGAATATTTGAATTTTTCGCTTACTGATGACCGATGACATGTCACGTGGCATTCCATACCACGCGGTAAACAGCGACATCGATCGAGGCCAGCAACACTGCCGTATATATTTCGCCACGTTCGACGATTGGTATAGGCAACGCGTTG
>JABJVR010009086.1:0-10139 GCA_025773905.1 Chitala chitala
AAAAAAACAACACACACACACACACACACACACACACACACACACACACACACACACACACACACACACACACACACTAGTAATACTAGGCCCTGTCTGCTACAGGTGTAATAATCAATTATGTGACTCAGAGAGAGAACAAGTGAAAAATAAGCAAAACCATCTTTAAAAGATATTTGGGGGGGGGTCCATAACTAGCATAACTAAACCTTAAGATGTTGACATTCTTGTGTAATCCTGAGGACGTGAGTGGCTTGTTGTTTTTCTGCCCTCTAAAATGCTTGTTATCAAAGACTGCCTGCCAAGTTTTAAGAGGCAGGCCAGAAATCAGCCAAGCGTCTTCACACCAGAAAGCCACAGGTGTACAAACACAGTGTGCAAGGGTACGAAAAGCCAGTGGGATCATCCAAGCAACCCAGAGGCACAGTCCCTTAAACTTCACTACACAGACAAGTGTCACTGTACCATTCTACTCCACTGGGGTGGGGGTTGACCAGATTACCCAGTAAAGCCCCTCGCAGACAGTCAATCCCTGAACTGTGCTCAAATCCAGAACATTTCAGTGCCAGCAGACACCCCTGACAGCTCCTTTTTGCCTAAAAACACAAGTTTCCATGGGAACCAGAGTGTCTTTCACTCAGCATCCCAGCATCTGAGTGCCACCCGAATCTGGAACAGCAACAAGCTGAACATCTTACTGCGTGACAATGTCACCATTAACACTGAATTCGATTGCTGAATGTACCGTAAATAGCTCTGAATGCAACAGAAAATCCATCAAGAAAGGGGGGGGGGGGGAAGAGACTATGCCCATCAGCATCTTCAGCATGAGTAACTGCCTGAGCCGTCAATATTTCTGAGGTGCATAAAAGCAGTTTTTATGTTGTTGATGTATGCTAAGTTACTGGTGCTGGACAAAAGTAGGGATGAAACTGCAGAAGCAGCAAACACTGAGACCACGGGAGGTGCCCCATACAGACGAGTACATCGTGATGGGGTATTTTTAGACACCCTGTTATTGTGGTTTTAAAATGGTTTTGGACTAATGAGAGCTTCTCTCACCAGTCAGACTCGGAACAGGGCGGACACATTTTGTGCAAACTGCCAGAGAGGGAGCCTCCCAGAGGCTGTAGATGCAGCCAAGCAGCAATCTTCACATCCGTGGGGTATTAAGTTCATCTGTCACACATGCTCCTCACGCTAGGTGATTAGGAGCCACCCAGGAGCTGCTCTGGAAGAGCACGGCAAAGACCGTGCATCCATGCCATCCCCTACATGGAAATAAATCCATCATTATTATTATTATAATCATCATTATTATTATATTTATTGACTTCTCTAGACATGGTGGCCAAGTGGAAAATCATCAGTCTTATAGACGAGAGGTCTTGGGTTCAAACCACATCCATGACTACCACCCTATGATGGGTTGAGGCCCTGTCCAAGTTGTACCCTGCCTTACGCCCTAGGCTAGCTGGGTTGGCTCCAGGCCACCCATGACCCTGCAAAAGAATAGGTTGGATAATGGGTGGATTCTCCAAAAATCATACAACTAATGAGACAACAGTAAATTGATTTTGGAAAATAACAGTACATATTAAAAGAAACAGTGCAGTGCCTGGCAATCAAGGTTGGTAATGTCAAGCAAGACTGGAAACCAAACCATTAACATTAGGGCCGGATCCTCAGCCCACCACTAGCAAAAAAAAAAAATAAAAAATACATATACAATAATAAAAAATAAAAAAAAATAAAATACTGCTGTTGCTGTTTAATAGTAAAACTGCTGGCAGCATGTTTGAGTACTATTAAAAACACTATTTAGAGCAGCATCTGGATTTACATTCAACATGATATTCCTCCTGTGCGACTAATTAAAATGACACGTGCCATTCACTGCTATAATAATTCTGCAATGTAATTTGTCTGCAGTGCTGCCAGTGCCTGAAAGACATTATATGCATTCTGCTGTAGTCCAGAGAGTACTGTAACAATATTCGTGCATTCCTGAAACAGTCTCTGAAATGGTGTGAGTCTTAGAAAGTTTATAAGCAAACAATGCAAGTGTGACACACTGCTCTGACAAAAATAAGGGGCTGTCGACAAAATTTTAAATCCGTTCCAACAAACTGAAAATTCACAGGCATAAAGGTCTTTGTTCCTCTGTCCCTCAAAAGCAGGAAGTACAGAACTGAACATTCCCATAATGCACTTCTGCAGCATGGTGGAAAAACCCTTGGCACTGGCAACCACACAATACCTTCCAGGGCTGGCTTTCATTGGAAACAGGATCAGGAGAAGCCTCAGGTTCATAAACATAAAAGTCTGGCCACTCAGCCTGGGCTGCCATGTGTGCTCATTTAGATAGTTACACAGAACAGGTTTGACAAAGGTCAATACCATTATGGAGTTAATAATCAACTCTGTACAACAACCCCTCTAACACACATACACACACCACTTTCCACTGACACAGCTGTTGGTAATCTAGCTGGGACCATCCACTGCCTTCTTGCCTGCAGAGGTTCTATCCCATCGTAATTTTCCAAGCCTCAGGGGTAAATACATGTCCAAAAAGAAAGGTGTTTGCACTTGTGTTATGAGTGCATGTGTGCATATAGCTAAAGGCTAAAACACAGCTATAAAGACCTTATCACTAACAGTAAAATATGAAACAAAACAGACATGCCGTAAAAACCTCCATCATTCTTAATGAATACTTTGGGGTGAGCAAGGAGGGGCTAACAAAACATACACTTGGAAAATTTGAGGCTGACATTCAGCTCATCTTTCCCAGTGCACCACATGCACGCCATGTAAACTCACAAAGCTGGAACAGAGGCACAGTGCTAAATCCAGTGGCCCACCTGCAAGGGTGGTTTTGAGGCCACCTCCTCACCCCACTCCAAGGCAGGAATATTCCTCACTCCCTCTTTTGTAAATTTATTTAACTGCCTTCAATTGTTCCTTTCAGCTTTAAATTTGCCATTTTCAAGCACCATTGCATACTTCCACTTGCTCATTTCAAATATGTCAATTCATCTTAATCACATATTGTTTTTAATGTGCAGCATTGACTGAAATGTCCCTTTTGTGTGGCTAGCCAATCAAAGGCTTCTCTCTGACTGCTTATATTCCATACTTGTTACTTTTGACCTCTGTCCTAAATACATGGCCTACTAGTTGTAATATTTTCACACTATGAAACATATTTTTCATACATACTGGAGGTGGGACCCACATCACAGGGGGCCACCACACTTTTCCTGTCCTGCAGGCCATCCCCTATGCCAGCAGCCTGGAAACTGCCATCCAGTTCAGCAGTTCTTATCTTTTGTTCAGCACGTCTACTATTTGTTGTTTTTTTTTTTTTTTTTTTTTTAAATGTTAGCTTCAGTTAGTCATTAAAGAAAATTCGCTCACCAACCACATTCTCAAAACACCTGAAAAGTACATCCCCAGTTCCAACACTTTATTAACAAAGTGTCTTCAGTTAGATTTACAATGCAATACAATTAAAAGCCAAGTTGGCATTCAATTCTTAAGGAGGCTTTTGGAAACTGGAGTTGGAGTTGAAGAGCAATTATTCAGTACTTGAACCCAGACTGCTGCAGCATAGTTTAAACTTACGGGGTACTTTGACAAGCAGATGTAAGCTCAAGATCTTGAACAAAAAGTGCCCTACCACCATGCAGACGTGACTCCTGAACTAGTCCTAACATCCCACAGAAATGGAAAGGCAGGGCATTGACAGGGCTGTATAACTACTAGGGATGCGGTATTCATTTTATTTTGCTATTCGAATACTCAAAGCGTCTAATCGAATACTATTCGAATATTCAAATTTTTCGCTTACTGATGACCGATGACACGCGGTAATCAGCGACATCCATCGAGGCCAGCAACACTGCCGTATATATTTTGCCACGTTCGATGATTGGTATAGGCAACGCGTTGGCTGCTAGTCGAGTCTCCTTCTTGTTCACTGACGGCATTGGTATTCCCCTCAGAATTAGCCAGATGTTACCTGGCTATACCAGCTACCTCGACACAGTTGGAACGTTTATTTTCATGTATTGGTTGCATCATTTGCAAAAGTCGCACGCATTTGCTCTCAACGAGCGGAATCACTGGTTGTTCTGTATATGAACATGTAGACTCTAGCCACACACCTTGACTTTGTCGAAGTAGAACTTTTTGAAGTGGAATTTATTGTTACATTGCTGTTTTAGCTGTTAGTGTTAATGACGATTTAATTGCTGGTTTGATGCGATGTTTGAAAACAAATAAAAGTGTGAGTTTCACACGAGGAAAGCCGGCTGTACAGAAACGAACATTCGAATAGTAAAATATCAATTTGAATAGTAAAAAGTTAAACGAATATCCGTTATTCGAATATTCGTCTGCATCCCTAATAACTACTACACCAAACCCACAATAAAAAGGAATACAGTGTTTAATGAACGTTAATTAAAGCAAAACATCCACATCCTAGCAGTCAGCACAGCACGGACATGCACAGTACTGCAAGTAAGAGGTGCAGGCGGATGCTACCCTCTGGTCTGGTGCCCCATTATGGATCCCCCAAACTCACTAATTATTTAGCACACGTGAGATTGATAACTGTCCGACAGCCTCCTTTCCCCGCCTCGCTACTGGGACGACACAGGCAGAACCATGACTCAGAATCCCACAGCTACAGAGCAACCATTTGTAATGTTATAGGAAGAGAGGGCCACAGTGACGCTGCCGCACTTCATGGTTCTGACAGCCGGGCCACACTCATCTGGTCCAAATTCACCACTGTGCCGTTTCACAAAAGCACCTCACAGGATTCTACTCACGGCAGGTCAGAACAGCGGTTTTGGAAAATAAAAGAGAACAGCCTACTGTGTCATGTAACCCCTCACCCCAATTACTAATCTTTTCAAACCAACAGGACTTTTGGGGGGGAGGGCGGGGGGGTTACACGTGAACAAATCAGAAGAGAGGACAGCTATTTTATTCATGGAGCACCATGACAGCCAGCGAACTGCAGTGTTTAAAATCAGAGAGCCGCAGGCCTTTGTGATCAAAGGTTCACTATACGTGCATATACACATATGCGAGAGACACAGACCGAGTGAGAGAGAATGTCCTTAACCATTTGCAGTATAGTATGGAAAGAAATTCCAAATGAAGTGAGCTGAGCCTGCTGGCATCCCCAATACTGCCAATGTCAATGTTAATGGAACAAACCAGCTGGTGATACCCCCAAGACATCACAGAAGGTCATTTACAGAAGTGCTATTCTGCAACCAAAAACACCACATCATTAATAATCCATTGTTATGTGCGCCAACTCCATCCAGGAAGTGGCGTTAACCTCTTCCAAACCACTGACTTCCTGTTGCTTTCTGGGGTGTTCATTGGTTCAGCACCCAGTGATTGCCAGTTCTTCTGTCCAATGGGCTCCTCCCTCCAGAATGACCTTGCAAAGTTTTAGAACAAGTACAAACAGAAACCTCTCTGTACATGTCCAGGCAGGTAACAACATGCATAAAAGAAACATTTAAGAATCCATTACCACTGTAGGAAGGCCTATACTATACGTTTCTCAGGGTGTTGTGTGGAGACATGTTTTTAGAATGCCTGTATTTCATGATAGCTTTTTCATTTCACTCAAAATTCCAGTAGAGCAGATCAATTTTACAACAAAGGAGGAGGACACCAATATGTACCAACCACATCACATACCTCTCCAATTTTAAGGTCTGTATGCAAAATACTGTCATGCTGCCAGAACTGAGATTGAGCTACTAACCAGCCAAACCAGAAAGGGTTAAACTGATGCACAGGAAGATTACAGAGAGCAGTCAGTTTCTACATGTAACAGTTCATGAGAAAAGCTATGGAGAACTAAGCATCTTCTCATCCCGTGGGCTGACGTCCTTCGTCTTGTGTCTTGCAGCACCACCTAGAATAGTTAGGAAAAAGAGTGCATTGACTCGTCCACACATGGTGAGCACAGAGTGTGGGTCTGGCCAGAGAGTATGGGTCCGGCCCTGAACTGTGTCAGGGATCATGCATCAGAACTCCCTGGCTTTCTGGCAACGGCACACCCCTCTGCAGCAAAGTCCCAGCAGAAAATTTATAAACACATAAACAAAGGCACATTGCCGACAGAATAACTGACAAGTGGAAACAATATGGTAACGTTGCAAGCTGAGAGTGGCAGAACGCAGGTCTAAGACTCCGACATGAATCAAATCCATCCCCCAGAGTAGGAACACATGTTTAGGACCCGTAACCGAACACGAGGTGCACTGTGCAGCCCTTTTCTTCGCAGGCCAGATACACAAATCAATCCTGTCCCCCCTCACCTCCCCACCCCAAACTGACTTGAAGCATTGCTCCCCAGGGGAACCCTGAACCCCATTACCCACAAGCGGCGGTCTCTGATGAGCCACAAGCAAGCTGGAAAAATGGCTACAGCACAAAACTTCCATTTCCAAGGTCCCTTGGCCCTGCGACTGAAACTTGCTTTATTAAATCATAACTTTACAGCAGCGAGTTCCTTCCTGCAAGTGATCAAACACAGGACTGGATCACTATAAATAGTTCACAATGTGTAACCTTTTAGACCGCAATCTCAGTATCGAGAGGCACATAACAGTGTGATACGTGCTTGATCCCCGGCCCACCTCTAGCAACACGGGGCCAAACCCAGCTCCAGCCAGCAGTCAGAGACCTATTATACATGCATATGATTCATTGTACTTGGTTTGCTGTAATTGGCATCCGTTCAGACAAAAGGCTGTTTATTCAGGTGCGCAACAATGGCTGTTTGAGCAGAAACATTTGCACAACATTACAGACAACATTCGTTTTGGAAAATTAGATAACGGAAAAGGAACACATGTAAGTGCACTGTTTAAGATGCATCACCAGGCAGGGACAGCACCGGCAATTACCTGCATGGCTGGCTTCTACAAGGCAGAAAGATTACACAGCCTTTTAAACTGACTGCACCTAGTAATTGTTTCTTTTTTTAAAGCTAACCTAAATTGAACACAGACTAGCAACTAGATTTACAGCCCACTGCAATACAACAAACAAAAGTATTAAAATCTGTTAAACTTGAATTTAAAATCAACTAACAAATCCTCATGGAATTTAATGTCATCATGACAAGCTGGTCACACAGCAATGCCTCACAAGAGAAGCAGAATTAAATTCATTCCTGAGTACATAATCTCAAAAAAGTGCTCCAGAGCCAACACTATCACAGTGACTTCATGACACCTGATGAGGTCCAGCGAATGTACACCGTTCCTCCTGTCCCATCCTCCAGCGGCTGACAGCACAGTGGGAAACAATCGGTCATACCCAGGCCTCCTTGCACCCTACCCCCAACCAAGCACGCACTACACACAAAACACCATAGCATTTTCTTGTAGACCCACAGCAAGCATCACTCTTCAATAAAGCCAAGTACAGAGTTCCAACATATACAGTTAAGCCTCTCAGGGCTGGTTCAGGCAATGTGGAGAGGGGAGAAAAGGGAAGAAAAAAAAAAAAAGTTAAAATATCACATTCATCACATCACTCACTCACTCACACACACACACACACACACACACACACACACACACACACACACACACACACACACACACACACACACACACGACTACCAGCAGCACAAAACATTTGTAACTGTGACAAACGCGGCCGTGTGTCTAGGGGCTTTCTTTTCCTGCCTCAGGTTGTATCTGCCTTCCTTCGCCTTCCCTACACTCCACAGCAGTCGGGTGCAGCGAGGGCCAGCCCCTGTGGCTACGCTACAGGCCACACTCCTGGAGTTCTGGGCTCAGCTGATATGCACCGTGAGCGATTTGCAGAATGCAGCATGCAGCTGCACCCCTTGCTTGGACCTTGGATGTCAGCATCCAAGCCGCAAAAAGGGCTTTTTCTTAATAGCCAGTTCAAATTTTGCATAAAATGAAGTCCCCAGAAAGTGCACTACTGTTACTTTTGATAGAAGTCAAAAAATTGCAAAAGAATGTACAATAGAGCAAACGTACATCATGACAGCTTCACGTATAATTCATGAAACACCTGACATACATTTACATATATTTACATATGTGTATGTATTGTATATATGTCCATGTCTCTGTCACACGCACACACACGCACGCACACACACGCACGCGCACATGCACGCACGCACACGCACGCACGCACACGCACGCACGCACACACTTCTAATTCCACTTAAAGAAGACAGCATTTCACTAGACCAAAAACATGGCATTTGTTTTTTCCAAGACCACCTTTCAAATTATAGTCAGTACCAAAGCTTCCAAGTACCAGTAATTTCCCAACACTGTGCAAATGGAACATGCCTAACTTTCGAATTACCAGATACACCTCATTTCAGATGCCTGCAAGTATAAACCAAAAGCTAGCAAAGTGTTCTATTTAATGAGTGTTAATTTAAGCAGGAATAATTTGATTTAGCAGCCTCTTAGGGCTTCTTCTGCTCTTCAGTAGCAGATAAACATGGACCAGTCAGGGACATGTCCATCTGCTGCCCACAAGATAGATTAAAAAACTCCTCTGCTAGCCGAGAAGATAAAACTTCCAACATGGTTCTGTGGGCTTGACAGTTTCAGAACATGGCAGCGTAACAGACAAAAAAAATGTGCATTAAAGCACCAAGAAAGAAGGTTAAAACACTAGGCTATTAAAAGAAAAATAAAAAAATTTTTGCTAACAAAAATTTATTTATTTTTTACTGTGGGTTTGATGACACTAATGAATTTTACTGAATGTGTACATAAAAAAAAAATTAATGTTTTACTCTGTGGAGAGATAGAGGTTTTCAGGCATCTAAAAAGTGTCAAGTTTGATCTCGAACGTTTTACGGTTGTAGAAGAGTTAAGAGGTTTTACAATACGTTATTCTGATGAGCCAAAAATGAATGTTGCAGGAGTGGCAAAACTACAAACCAGTCTATACACAGGTTATGTACAATTCCTTTAAAAAAATAAAGAAATCACTGACTCCCTGGAGGAAAGTTTCACTTCATTATAAGGCAATTTAAAAAAATTACTCAGTCTTTCATAATGTGTCCAAACATTGTGGAATTTAATCATGCTGAATAATGTTGTTAAAAACAACAACAACAACAAACACACACACACTCCCTACCACGCAGCTGTAATAAATTACCTTCAATTGTTATACCACATCTTCATTTCAATTAGTGAACATAATAATGCCTCCAATAATGCTAATTTGATTAATAATAAAAAGATGTACTTCTTAAAACAATTTGAAAAACAGCAGCAGCAGCACTGAGCATCCACACGGCAGCATTAATACACATATGCGGTCTCAGAAGCTAGATTTATTTAACCCAAAACACTGTTGATAATGGTTATGGTGAGAAGGTCCTGACAGGAGTGAAGACCAACCTGACAGACAGATGTAGGTCATGTACTCTCCTTGGCCTCCAGTGGCCAGAAAGGGAATCTTTTTCTTGGTTCTCCTCCTGACCTGCACTGCTGCCAGCATCTTCTCATCCCGTGGGCTGAAGACCTCCTTGTTGATGGCAGACTTGGCACTCATGGTGGGGACGGCCGCAAGGCTGACAGACTCACGGGGCTGAAAGAGAAAAGGAGACGAGAGACTCACGGGGCTGAAAGAGAAAAGGAGACGAGAGACTCACGGGGCTGAAAGAGAAAAGGAGACAAGCACATTGTCACGGAGCCATTTCAGAACAGCGTCAATCAGTGCCTGTGGGCTTCATCTGAATCGTACCTCAATACGATAGCCATCTGTGCCACAACACAAAGAGCCAAGCAAGCCGTTTCTTACACATGGCAAATGAAGCATCTCAGCCAAGGGAATAAACCAATGAATGAAATGTCTGACACACGCAAGCACATATGCACTTCTACCTCCAGACCAATTACATGGCTTTTCATCGACTTTCAATGAGTTTATACTCATATTTAGTTGAGCTGTACATCATTATATAGGCTACTGGCAGACAGTCTCTAATCGGTAAAAAAAAAAAAAAAAAAAAAAAAAAAAATTTTGGAAGAACAAAATATATAGGAAGGTCTTGGGGGGGGGAAGGTGGGTTG
>JABJVR010009087.1:0-46539 GCA_025773905.1 Chitala chitala
ATTTTTATATCTGGAACTTTGAGAAACTTTTCTATGCAGTGTACCCAAACAGACAGTGTATTTTCTGTTGTAAAACCAGTTAAACTTGTGAATTTGATTTGTGAAAAATTTTGACATGATGGCCAAGTTCCTCCTATACATTTGAAATCAGCAGGTCAAAATTGTATGAATTCACCTTTAAAAGTACAGACATCTGTCAATTTTTTTTTTTTTTTTAAATGCATACCTGTGATAATTCTTCAAAAAGTTTTTCTTCATTAGTCAGAAATCGCTGTAATATGTCCTTTTTTGTAGATTTACTGTATTCTGTAAAAGTTAAAATGGCACTCACATTTTATCTCTGTAAATAAAGTTAATGGCACACATTATTGGAATTCTTTTCTGTCTTCTGTATAGGTGCTCCTTGACTTACAGTGGTTCGAGTTATGATAATTTAAGACTTTAAGATGGAATATTATATTTTCATAATTTGAGTCTTGATCTGTGCCCCAGGCTAGACATGTACCATGAGATCTTTTCTACCAGTGGCATGAGACAGCAGGGCCTGCCCATCCGTGCTCTCGGTCTGCATGGCGATCACCACCTTAACCGTCTCATACAGCGCTTAATATTTTGTACAGGGTTTTAAACTTGTTAAACTTGTTTTCTGTTATTTAGTTTTTAATTGTATGTAGTTAGTTACAGTAATGATTTGTTTATTTTTCAGTGACAGTAATTATTTATTATATGTGATAAGTATCTTTGTATTTTTGTCTGTTACAGTTAAGGATTGTTTTGTATTCTTTTCCCCCCTACATAAATATGACACGTGAGTTGCGTGGGGACATTGACTGTCACAGAGGGTGAAATTTGTGGTTTCTTTTATTCTGTTTAAATTTGTGACAAAAACACAAACTGCTTTTTTTTTTTTTTTTTTTTTCTCCTTTCTTCAATATAAGCAGAATTTAACTTTTCATAAATGCTTCTCTTTCACCCAATACAGAAAACCATACATGGAGGAAAATTTCACTTTCTGTTCTTTTGACTCCAAATATTTTCACATTTGTAGTCTAAGAAAATTTCAGTGAGTGGTTCGGTAATCTTGTGCTCAGCTCAGTAGCACTGTGTGCACAGCAGTATGGGCTGAAATTCCAGTAATATGGATATGTTGCAGTAATTCTGCGTGTGATGGTTTTTTTTAGCATGGTAAAGTCATCTTCTCTCGTCGTTGTCCTTCAGTAAAGACGATGTCCAGCGGCATGTCCTTGGAGTTTCCCCAGGCCTCGGGTTTCACGTTCCAGTCGTCAGTGCACAGTGCCCACGTGCTCCGCTGCCTGCACGAGCAGAGGCAGCGGGACACCCTGTGCGATGTAACGGTGATGGTGGAGAACCAGAGCTTCCATGCCCACCGTGCCGTGCTTGCAGCCTGCAGTGACTACTTCCAGAGCCGCGTCACCAGCCACGGGGGCGAGGGCCAGGTCATCACCCTGCCAGAAGAGGTAGGAAGCCCAGCCTCTGGCAGCTTGTGGCAGACAATAACAGTGAGATTTTAATAATCCTTCTGTTTTATAGATTCTGATGTTTCGCTCATTTCTATACATGACATCTGAATAAATGATAACCTGGATGCAATTCTGAATGTGTTCTGATACTGAAGAGTGTTAATATTAAGGTTTAGAAAGAACATTGTGATTTTGAGTTTTGTGGCTACTTGTATGATAAATCTATGAGCCTTCAAAACTGTGATGTATGGTTAAACAGTAGTGGCTCTTCAAAAGCCTTAGAATGTGTGTAACTTTTTAGGTCACAGTGAAAGGGTTCGAACCCCTGCTAGAATTTGCATACACTGCCAAACTCTTCTTCACCAAAGAGAACATTGTGGAGATCCACAACTGCGCCACCTTTTTGGGCTTTCACAACTTGGACAAGGCCTGCTTTGAGTTTCTACTTCCCAAGTTCTTAGACCGCAGCAGGGACGTGCAGGGAATCCACAGGAAGGTGTGTTGCAAACAGAGGCTACAGCGGGCAAATTTCGGCATTGCTTTGACTGAGGATATTGGTGAAGGATCCACTCTGGATACCACATCACCACAGGTGCTTCCGGAGAGTGTAGAGATTCCGTGCTCCATAGCCAAAACACCTGTGGAGTTACCGGACTCTGTTAGACGGAGAGATGATATGGAAGCAGAAAACAACTGTGCACTTCAGAGCTCAAAGAGCAGCCTGTTACAGGCAGCATGCGGGAGGCAAAATTTGTGTCTGCAAAACTGTGGCCCTCAAATGCCGTTTGGCTCTCCAGCTGTGACTGATGCAGGAGAAACACCCCCTTGCCTGTCCTGTCCCAGTGAAGACTGTGAGGATGCTGCCAAAAATGTTTATCAGAACAGCCCCGAGATGAGTGATGTTTGTCCCACCGAGGCAGCTGGCTGCCTTCCATGCGTGACGCTGCCCCAGGAAAGCCCTGACTCCGTACCCCTAGACGCTGGCTCCTGTGAGCCATGCAGGTCTTCAGCTTTGGAGGCAGAGTGCTGTCCAGTGGGCTCCTTTGAAGGTCTCGATGCCTCAGTGGTTTCAGACAGCAGCAGCTCATTGGAGCTGAATGGCAGTGACACAGTGACAGGCATTATCCCTTCTACCCCAGTTCCCCCCTGCCCCAGCCAGGAGAAGGCAGGGGGCGAGCGGAGCAGCGTGGAGCGCGAGGTGGCTGAGCACTTGGCGAAAGGTTTTTGGCCCGACCCATGCCCCTCACAGTCGGAGCCCCTCCTCCTGTACCCTGCGGCCCAGTCCACCCTGGACAAGGCTACAGACTTCCATTGGCTGAAGCAGCTGGACCTGAGCTCCAGCACAGGTGACTGCCCCTTCCTCAGGAACCTAGGAGCGGAAGAGACGCAGCTCCCTGACAGTGAGCATGTGTCACAGCCAGCGAAGAGCCCCTACATCTCTTCTGTCAACTCGGCAGACGATTCAGACTTTGACATGGAAGGGGACAGCGATTCATTCACTGAGAGAGCTCGAGAGGTAAGCGTCCCCAACTCCTTAATAAAACTTTGGTGGGAAATGCTCATGTGTACCTGATCGTGAGGTTAAGGGGCAGGGCATGAATTGTTTAAGATAAGACAGCTTGATACTGCCAGTCTAAAGCAAGTAGTAAGGATTGACTCCACCATGGTAGGCTTTGAAAACTGCCAATCATCTATGTTTCTTAGTCATGCTCTGCAAAGGTTTTGTCAGTCTTGCCATTAGCTGCTGGCAAAAACGGTCAAAATCCAATGCTGGTGCTCAGCCACAGGAGCATGCTGCGTGCTAACAGCCGATTTCCTGTTCCCAGGTGGCGCTGCCCTTTCCCGCAGACCAGATCTCGTCCCTGAGTCGCAACGACTTCCAGCAGTTGCTGAAGATGCAGTCCCTAACCCAGAAGCAGCTGGACTTTGTGCATGACGTGCGGCGCCGCAGCAAGAACCGCATTGCCGCGCAGCGGTGCCGTAAACGCAAACTGGACTGCATACAGAACCTAGAGTGCGAGATCGACAGGCTGGTGCGTACTTCATTTTCCCCCAATGGTTTGCGTAGGCAAGCAGTGGTGTGTAGGAGTCTCTGTGGGCTTCGGAGCATACTGTGTTCTCGGCGTGGCTTCTGTGGCGACACGTTACCAAACAGTCAGCACAGCTTCTTCAGTTGTGAGGATGGTCTCAGTATAGATGTGCAAGTCTAGTGTGCACTTGCAGAGTAAGAACAGAGCTGGTCAAATGTAGGCGTCAAGTCAAGGTCCCTCCTGGTTGGTCTGGGTTTACAATGTCCCACAACAGTGATCTTTCAAATGGTAATAATTTCATACCTGGTTTACCAGGAAAGGTCAGATTCTGGATGACATAATAATGAGGGAAAATTTTCAGGCCCTGAATTTTTTTGCAGCTTGTTTTAGTAGTCAAGGTAGTAACTTTGGTTTTTATCCAAGTCTGCTTGCATGATGTAGCATACGGTTTTTATCGTTCATCATTAGCTTTCAAACGCCATTCCATGAAGCAGTCCCGTGCCTTAGGTGGTAGCTAGCTGATCACAGGGCTGCTTGTAGCTCCATAGCCATGGCTGGTGGCACCGACCTTGCTCTGCTTGTGGTCCTGTCTGGCTTTTCAGAACAGTGAGAAGGAGAAGCTCCTGCAGGAACAGACCCAGCTGCAGCTCTGCATGGAGGAAACACTGCAGAGCCTGTCGGGTCTGTGCCAGGAGGTGTGCGGTGAGACCACGCTTCGCCTGGACCAGCTGCAGCTCCTGGCCAAGTACTCCTCTCTCGAGCGTCTGCTGTCCCCATCAGGCACTCTCTCGCCCTCAACTGTTGCCGGAGGACCTGAGAATAATGGGCCTCCTGCTGTTTATGTAGATTTCAGCACTACAGAGCAGCTGTCAGTAGGTGATGGGGTCGCAGCCTCCCAGCAGCCAACCCCACCTGGGTGTGGCCCGAACGATTCCACCCCCAGGGCGGCTGTCTGCCCCGACCCAGTGGCATGTGGGCCCATCTCGGTCATGGGTGTGACCGTGGATAGGAACGGCACATGCGTGACGGACGCAAGCACCCATCCTTCCCTGCCTTTTCCCCCCAACTTAAACGAATGACTTGCCCATTTACTATTTCACTTAACAAATGGGTTACAAGGCTTTCATCAGGCCCTTCGTGATTCGGCCATTGTTGTTAATTCACTTGATGGATGAGGTACACCTGATCAGTTACAAAACTGCACTTTTTGCTTTTGAGTTTGACCAGGAGACTGGGAAGAATGCTGAAAAAATGTGTTACATATGTTTACTACCAAAGATTAGAAGCCTAGCAGAAGCTCGGTTTTAATACTGGAATATCAGTGGGATTATGCCAAAGACCCACCCCTGTAGTAATTACATTTATTCATTTCACAGACACTTTTATCCAAAGCGACTTGCATTTCACATACAGGTTACACTGAGGTAGCGCTGGGTGTCTTGCTCAAGGACACACCTAGTGACTGGGCTGGGATTTCAACCGGGAACCTTCTGCATCCCGGCCTGATGTTCTACCCATCTCATGCACCCGTGGTGTGTTATGGTATGTCAACCGAAGACTGGTGAAAATTTTAAATCCCCCCCCCCCCCGCACCTACTTTTACTTTTGAAGATGTTTTGAAATGTGGACAGTGTTGGTGTAGAGGAAAAGGTTTTTGCAACATCTTGCAATTAATTAACTACCCTTACTCTGTGTTTAACTTCATGAAAAACTGATGTTACAGGTTTCAAACTGCCATTATATGTAAAGCTGGAAGTTTCCTGCACTGTCTAGGACAGGTTCCAGAGAATTTAGGACAAGGGCCATTTTATAGCTTCTCTAACCACACTAAAATAAGTGTTTTCCCATGTTTTTGTATTCGGGTCCTATAATTTTGTCTAGTATTCTACTGTGTGTAATTGATTTTGCACTTTAAACAATGCATAAAATTAATCCACTACGTGTGTGTGTGTGTGTGTGTGTGTGTGTGTGTGTGTGTGTGTGTGTGTGTGTGTGTGTGAGCTCGCATGTGTGTATTATATACAAAAGAATATTTGCATACAGGTATTTACAGAAAGTGGGCATACATTTGTGATAAGTGTAAAATATTACTGTAAGATACAAGTATGCTATGGCCACTATTATCCTCTGTATTTCATAGAATTTTTCCCCAAGAATAGTGCAAGGGAATGGGTGACGTTTCAAAATGAGTAACGTGCCTTAGATTTAACCACTGACAGAAACACCACTTGCGGGTTAGTAGGGTGCTGGTGTAGCTTCCATTCTGTCCTCTTTGGTTAAACATCCGATGTTTTATAGTGCAGGGCTTCTAAATTCCTGTCCAAGGGGACCCCTGTTGGTGCAGGTTTTTGTTTCAGCCAATTTCTGTTTTTAATTGAATCTTAATTTTCTGTAATCACTGTGTCTCAACAAGCTTTATTCATTTTAATAAGAATTTTTAAAGCACAACATACAGATATTGCTTAATTTTTAAGTTATGGTATATTTTTCATCTTTTAATCCTTTTTGTGTTAATCACTGAAATCACTCCTGCTAATTAAGTATTCTTTGTCATTGGCACCTGTTTGTGTTGTTCATTAATTATTGCAATTCAAATACAGTTAATGATAACTGGTTTGAATTAAACAGGATGCCTAATTATCCAGGCATTTCTTGCTCTGATTCTGCAGTTATTGACATTGTAATGTGTGGTTTATCATTTTTGCTGCAGATCTTAGACTTTCTTTTAACTTCTTTGTAACTCTTATTTTCTCTGAAATTAATTGCAGATCAGGAAGAATGCAGAGAAGAAATAACATATTTAGCATTTAATGAAGATAATGGTCAAATTTAAATTAATGAATTGGTTGGAAGAAAAACCTGCCCCCATGGTTGTCTGCCTGGACCGAATTTGAGAACCCCTGTCATACTCGGACAGGTGCTTAAATGTAGTCAGTTGTCTCTTGTCTGTATGTGGAGGAGGGAGACATTTTGCTCCACTATGGTCTAAGTTCTGATGACAAAAGAAGCTGATCAGCAAGAGAAGAAACATGTTACATTTGAACTGTTCTGCATTTAATGAACTTTCTTGTGCACCTTGGTTTAAATGGTAATTTTAAGGTCATGTGACTACCACTCTGAAGCAGCTGATTGGGTAACTGCTTGTTCTAGGTGTTTTCTGAATTTTGGCAGCTTGCTTGCCTCAGTCTGGGATGTTTTTGAGGTAGTATTACAGAGTTGATATTATAGTTTGAATTCTGACGTGAGTGTAATTACAAAATGATGGAAGAGAAATTTGAAGTTATTATAGAAGTACAGTAGCACCCCCTATGTACTAATCCAATGTTCACTCATTCACTTAACCATGGTCAACAGCAGGAAGGAAAAAAAAATGAATACAAAAATACACAATTCACAACTTTTAAACAGGGCACCAATCAAGCACGTACTCTAAAGGCAAGCATAAACATGACGAAGAGGGCACACCGAGTGACGCCAGTACGCATTCATCTGTTTTGTTTTGGTAAATGGTAGGGTGGAGTAGACAATAATGAGGACAAATTTTGGTAGTGTAATTACAACCACCAACACACTGGAGACTTTGTGTCAAAGGCTTGGCACTACTTGTGTTCTTCAGCCCAATGATTGCCCATTGGTCTTCAGGAACGCCATTCTCCAACACGGAAGTCAGTCCTGCAAGAGTTCAAAGAGATGCACAAACACAGAAACGCAGGAAATGCGACCAGGGATGACACAAAGGGTTATGTAAGGCGTCTGCTCTTATCCGCGGTTCCAGCCAACCGCGGTAGAGCTTTGAACATAATACTCGTGGGTACAGTAGTACAACTGTGTAGCAGTACAGGATTAACAGGAATTGGAAATGCAGCCTTTAGGTTTGTATTATAGCTTTTGCCATTGTTTGACCACCCCACTCACCAGAAATGTGCAATATAAACAGAGTTATTCTGAAAGTTTGAAATGAGCAAAACAAAGTTTATGCACGCTGTATATGGTCAGCTTGTTTGGAGCAGACTGTAAAATGCAATACTCAAGGTTGTGGTCAGCTCTGAACTTGGAGAAAATCTCTCAGCACGTACAACTGAACATCTGTGCAGGCAGGTGGAACTTCAGAACAATGCAGTCAGTTTAATGAGCAATTTCAGTTGATCCGTACTGTAAAGTTAGTCTACATCAAACTTTTGAAATTTACTGGAACCCTGGTAATTCTCTGCATGAGATGTTGTCTTAGTGGTCTCATTTTAACATGCATTTACCCAGTTTATGTAGGTTGTCATTAATATTGTCTAAATAGCTAAGAGTTGACTGGAAAGATCACTATTAAAATTCTAAAGCATATATATAACTTTAAATCTTTATGATTTAAAGTGTTGACCACCAACCATTGTCATCTAATGTAGGTTTTATGCAAAGGGTTTAATGAAAGATAGGGAAAACCTGGCTGTTTGAGTAAACTGCCATATAAATCCACCCTCTAAAATGAAATGCGTAATATAGGTTTAGGCCTGTATTTACAGAATAAATCAACCCTCAAATTAATGTTCAGTGTTGGGGTGTAGACTAGGCCTGTGGAAATGCTTACAATTTGGGCCCTGGTGGAATTGTTGACATCAGTAACTGCCCTTACTGAGACTTGCAGGTTCTGGAATGTTTTTGTTACTTTTTAATTGCTCAATTCACACCTGAAACACTGAGGTGACTAACATGTTAAATAGTTGGATCCTTGTGCTAGTTAAGACATTACCTTAAAAATAAAACATCTCACATTTGCCTCTTAGGTCGTAATTATCCCTTGGATTGAGCCATCATGGTGCCATTTTTAGAATTGATGCTTTTAGAGCAGTTAGTGAAAATTGTTTAACTTTAAGTGGAAGAAACCGCTACAACTCTCTGTTATTTTAGCCATGGAATGAGTTCAGTATTGTAGTTAAGGAAAGTGAATAACCCTGTGCTTTTCATATCTATGCTTATAGATACTTGTTAATATTTTACCTTTTCTTTTTTCTTCAGAATTTCTAATGGAATTTTGTTCAAAAATGAGTGTTCTTTCTTGTGTACACTTTTTGTAAAAATGATTTAGTAAATAAAGAACACTTGTTTTTAATATGATGCAGAATCTTGTGTGGCAAAATCTCCCACTTTTGTAGAACTGCTGATGACTGATCACAAGAAATTACTTTCAGAAACCTTTTTTACTTGTCTGCAGTGTAACAATAAGAATGGCCTGATGCAATACCCTGGTGTGACCAGGTGGGGACAGCATTAGCCCACACTACTCATTAAACTGTTATTCCAGTAATCGTATCTGAAGAATTTATAAAAATCAAGACATGGTTATCACACAAGGCACATATTGTGTCCAGCCCAACAAAGTGGACAAGAATAAGTAACATTTGTGACACATTTATTCACATTCATCTACCAAAATATCTCGTCTTCCCCCCACATTATATCCTTTGAGTTCAGTACAGAAGCAGTCTCAGTACGAGCGTTTTGCACTGGCTTCAGGAATCTAAGCTCATCTAAGAGTGTTTGTAACCAATGTGTCCCAAACCTTGTTTCACACCTCTGGAAAGTGATTTGTGAAAACATTTGTAAAGGCAGATTTCCAAGTGAAATGGGATATCTTACCTGAAGGATCACCCAAATAGCCTTCCCATCATATTTATTTTTGGAACAGCATACACAAACGCATTTTACAACCACTTATCGGCTGTGTCATGGGGACCTATCTCAGGGCAGAGCACAAATCAGGATATGCGTTGGACAGGGTGCATGCACACACATGCACAATCGGAAGTTTGGAATTTCCAATTTAACTTAAGCTGCAGGGTTTTGGACTGTGGAAGGTAAGCAGAACACACACACACACACACACACACGCACAAGGAGAGTGCAGAAACTCCACATGATCAGCACCACAGTTCAAACGTTTGATCCTGGAAAAGTGAGACTATGTTTTTCTGTTGTATTAATGAAGTTACAATACAGGGGTCAGACAGGTTTTAAATGATGTAGCTCCACTAAAAACTAAAGTGGTTAGAACCACCAGATGTTTTCCATTGTTCACTGAATATATGCAGACTCTGAAATAGGCTCTAACTTACAGCATTCCTAAGTGGAAGACCACATGACTCAAGGTATTTCAGCCAGCATGGTCCACCAGCCCAAGACAATATAAAAAAGCAGTATATAATGCATGCTTAGAATACTATTCTAGACTTATGGATGACAACAAACATTATCCCCATTTAGTGTTTGTCATTGTCTAACTGAACTTCTAAAAATGAATTCAGAGTGCCAAGTATTACTATTGATAATCTTGCTTTCTTTAACAAGAAAATCAACAATATTAGAATAAAATTGCAGTCCCTTCCAATCCCATCTGCAATTATAGTTGAGACTAAGTCCACCACCATCCACTACACCCCATTCCAACCAAACTACAAACAGAGTAACTGGAAATTTTAGTAAGACCTTTGGTGAACATAATGAACACTTCCCTGGCTTTAGGTGTTGTACCTGGTCCGTTTAAAGTAGCAGTTGTTAGACCACTGCTTAAAAAAGATCAATTAGATCCAGAGATGCTTAGTGATTATAGACCTATTTCAAATGTTCCCTTTCTGTCTAAGATTGTGGAAGAAATTGTTGCAGTGCTTCAGTTGCACTTATAAGCAAACAGTTTTTTGGATAATCGTCAGTCCAGCTTCCAATGACATAGCAGTGGGACGACTTTGACTAGAAATGTAAATGACATGATTTCAGCTGACACAGGGAACATGACAGCTGTCATTGTATTAGAACTTAGCACTGGTTTTGATACCGTTGATCAGTCTATTTTTGTTAACCAGCTTCAGGCTGTCGTTGGTCTTAGCAGAACTGTTCTTAGGTAATTTATATCTACCTGACAAAGTGTTATTACTATATTCAAATGTCCAATATTAGCGCTCCCTTACCCGTATTAACACTTAAATATGGAGTACCACAGGGATCTGTGCTGGGCCCAGTACTCTTCTCCCTTTACACTTTACATTTAGGTAATATTATACAGTACACTAACATCATTTATAATACCTGCTAATGACATTCAGTTATAAATTAAAAGTAAACCTATTGATAATGCATCAGTTGACACCTTTGTTAAATATCTCCATAACATTAAAGGATGCATGAGGAAAAAACTACTTGTAACTAAACACATATAACACTGAGATCCTGTTTTTTGGGGGTAATGATCATGTTAGGAGCACTTGTAGTTCAGCTATGAATGCAGCTGACCTGAGTTTTTTGCCTTTAGCAACTCAGCACGTTAATTAGGTGTCATTTTAGAGTCAAACTTCTCATGTCAATGCAGTTTCATAGGTGTCCTGCAATTGAGAAATATTGCTGAGCTGCGCTGTTTTCTTACTACAGAAAATACTGAAAAAATTGTGCAAGCTTTTGTTTACAGTGATTTAGATTACTGCAATGCTCTCCTTTGTGGTAGTACAAACCATACATTAAACACCTTCCTGCACATTCAAAACTCAGGTGCAAGAATTATTACTGGGAACAGAAAATATGACCATATAACTCCTGTACTGTCCTCACTCCAATGGCTTCCTGTTAAATATAGGACTGATTTCACAGTTCTGCTGTTAATATATAAAGCACTCAATGGTCAAGCATTGGTATATATAACAGAATTTATTAATACATATGCTCCAAATTATTCTTTACAATTCCAGAACACAGGCCTTCTCTCCAGTCCATATATACATAAAAGTATTGGCACTAGAGCATTTAGTTACAGAGTCCCTAAGTTATGGAATAGTCTGCCTGGCTATGTAATGGATGCTGAATTGGTGTCAGTTTAAACCCTGACTGAAGACCTACTTCTTTGATTTAGGTTTCCCACAATAATCTCCTTAGCTTCCTGTAATTAACGCTGATGCTGCTATATATGTCAATGCACCTTTGATGTTCTGTTAGAGGACTGCTAGTGCCTCTATTATGTTGTAAACTCTCTTTGCAATTCTTCTTCCCCCACATGTCTACTTGGTGACCATCTGAGTACCATCCAAGTGGAATATCTTGTTAGAACTGGTAACACCCAGTATACCACCCTGGATGTGGCCTGCAACCCTACAGAGACATAATCCTATATGTGGAACACAGACTGATTTCTGTTTGCCATTTGCATTTATAGACCTTATGTTATCATAACTTTAATTATCCATCCCTTGTTAATACCTTGTACTAATGTAATTAATTCCTGAAAAGCACAACGTGTTCCAAAAAGGTGCTATATAAAAAAATGAATTGAATTGAACTGCAGAGAGAGTGTGTGTGTGTGTGTGTGTGTGTGTGTGTGTGTGTGAGTGAGAAGAAGTGCCCCCGCGTCAGGCTGGCGCACATCCGGGTTGTATTTGTGTTTACGCTCCAGTGACTCTGTGTTCATAGACAATTGGAAAAGCAGTTTGAGATTTGAGATAGAATATATATATATATATATATACACACTGTACACAAACACACACACACACACACACACACACACATATATATACGTGTGTGTGTGTGTGTGTGTGTGGTACTAATTTCATTATAGTTTCTTTCAGAAATAAGCATTTTTGAATCTGCTGTTTCTGTTGTTTTTCTGGTCAATGAAATATGTAAGGACATGCACGGTGAACCTGTTATTTCTTTAATGAAAAAATGGTGAGGAGAAGAAGGAAGAAGCATTGTTGGGACGCAAACGTAGAAAACACTGCAGTAGATGTTGTCTGAACACTGCTCTAGGTTCAGACCCAGCTCCTACACCGGAGCTCTACACAGGAGTGCATTCTCATTGGTTCCTCTGTCAAACACCAGCACCTGCTTCAAACTGCCAAATCATCAGTGGATTTAACTGGTTCACCACAATTTGGGCAAAACAAATTCTTTGTATTGCTTTTTTTCCTGTGTGGGACCACTGCAGAGAAGTTCAGTGTTTTGTTCCATCAGAAACCATCGCCAGTGTCAGACTGAAGAGATTCCTGCAGTTTTATCAGATTCTTCACAGTGTGCCTCGGATTATGTTGCATCGCTCAACAAAGCTCTTTCAGCCTTTTATAATGCCTTTTCATAACTGATCAAAGGACGGGATTTCAGGTATAATTCGTTTTTGATGCAAATTTCATTTCATTAAAAACCTTTAATGCATTCTTTGAAAAATTGGCAATACAACAAGCTCACAATATTTGAAGTCAATCCATTTTAGAAAATAACAAAATAGAAAAAAAAATGTTCTCAGCATTAAAAAGAAAATCCTCTATCAATTACAATTCCAAAAATTTGTTAAAACTCTGAAATACACGTACAACATAAGTACAAACCCATGATACCAGCATAATTTAACCCCTCAGAAACAAATTATGTCATTGTCAAACATATAAGAAAGTTATGCTATATAGTATGCAAGAAAGCATACAGCACTGAACATCACATGTCCTTATCTTAACTACAATCAGGTGCAGATAATTCAAAATAATTGAACAATGCAACAATTACTACTAATGTAGTGAAGTGTTGTTGAAGTCACTGATTTAAGAGAAGATGAGTCAATTGAGGTCATATAAGCTGAACATGAGACAGAGACTGCAGGAAACAGCGGATGTTGCACCATTGTTATGATTTTTATAACATGCTTCAGATAAATTTAATTACAATTAGCTTGTGGTTCAGAGACCAACATAGTTGTATCAAAAATCAAGCATTGTTATCATAAAAAATTTCAAGGAAAAAAATGTTTGAATTCCAGACAATGTCTGCAACTTCACTATACAAGAAACATAAATAAACTCATTATTATTCCTGATCTGACAACAGTGATCCCTAATGAATCATACAATGACAGGTGATCAAAATATATTTTTAATATGATGCATTGTGGTGACACGGTGGCATTGTGTTTAGCACCATTGCATCATACCCCTGCGTCCGGGGCTTGACTCCTGCCTCGGGTCTGTGTTCGTGGAGTTTACATGTTCTCTGCATGCTTAGTGAGTGTTCTCTGGTTCTCTCCCATGGTCCAAAGACATGAGGGTTAGGTTGATCAGCTTTTGCAAATTGCCTGTAATGTGTGCGTGCGTGCCTGGGCTCTGCAATGGGTTGGCACCCTTCCCAGGGTGTCCTCTGTCCTGCGCTTCCTGGGTTTGGCTCCAGGCTTCCCGTGACCCTGAATTGGATAAAATAGTATAGGGAATGAATGGATGATGCATTATGCTATCTTGGTGTGCTGCAGCGTTGCCAATATTGGAAAGAACAGCTACAGATTTTAGTGAAAGATCAGGGCTTAGCTTATTGACGTGTCTTCAGTGAGTCATGCAAATGTTTATTGACAGTTCACTGGCCCGTTAAAGAAAAAAATGAACCACTTTTGTGGCTTTAATGAACAGCACAAAACAGAATGAAAATTAGGATCTGGGTTTCACGCAAAGTAGATGTAAGAAAATAACAAAACCGTTATTTATAAACTTAAGTCTTGAGTGACTTGTTGAACAAAGGTAACATTGAAACCTTCCACAAACCACAGCAGTACAGAACAACAGTAAAAAATATACATTTTGTATACAGTTTAGAACACTTTGATAACCTGAAAAAGACCAAAAACGGTAGGGTTTCTTATTTGTAGGTGTGAGTAAAAAGATTACCGGTACTGAGTTACATCGGATGCTGTTAACACTGTTACTAGAATTTGTGTACAGCTGGGCTTGTCAGAAGACAGCCTACAATTATTTATCAGAGATAGCCAGAGTGAGCCAGTGTTGGGAGTAAACACATATTTCCAGCCAGAAGCTCTCCTCCCAAGCATGCCAGTGGTGGTGCTGATGAAATAGACTGACTGCTTCACGCATACTTCTCCATCTGTGGCACTTCTTCAGTGGTGCTGAGCGCTGCAGAATGTGCAGAGGAAAATCAGCACAGCCATGCCATCCGGCAGCACACAGAACGAGGAAGAGGATGGGAGGCGAGGTGAGGCCAGGCACCGGTAATCCCAGCCTCGCTCATAACAGATTAGAGACTCTCTCCCAGTTCTGATTAAAAACACCGGGTTAGGAGATTAAAGGCCACCCACAACTAAAGGGAAACAGTCTTAAACCCAATCTCAGAATCCATCAAGCTTGAAAACCTAAAACCATCATTACAACAGGAGATTAATCCAAAACCTCCACTTGTCTCTCTGTTACTTCCATGTCCCCACTCTGTTTCTGTGCTGCTCCCATGTCCCGACTGCATCTCTGTGCCGCTCCCATGTCCCGACTGCATCTCTGTGCCGCTCCCGTGTCCCCACTGCGTCTCTGTGCCGCTCCCGTGTCCCCACTGCGTCTCTGTGCCACTCCCATGTCCCCACTGTGTCTATGTTTGAAGCTCTGGTGACTGGTTGGCATACTTTGCCTGCAGGTTGTTGTAGATTTTTGATATTGAAAACCTGATGGCGATTACACAGAAACCAAACGAGTGCTGAAGTGAAACTCCACTGGACTCGCCTCCCAAAGAGACAAGCCCCACTTCTCTGCTGTTCTTTCTTCTTTTTCTCCCTTTTAACTTGTCTCTATTTCACCACCTTCGCTGCAGGGGGCAACTACTTAATACTTCTTTGAAGTTTGTGTTTTTAATCTGTCCCATTACTAGCTAGTTTCTACAATTAAGATTATACTATTTTAGGTTAAATTATTTTCAGTCATTCTGAGTAGTTATGCCATTATTTGTAAATTAGTATATTATAAAATACACCATTTTGTGAATGCAATTTAAAATGATAAAAGTACAAATAAATGATAATTCAATATTATGTAGTTGGATTAATTATATATATTTTTGCTTTAGGTGTTGTCAACACAATTACAATTGATATGTAAGAACTCATTGATATGATTGTTAAATTAATTTCTATGACATTCTGTGAATTTTTGTTATTGTTTCTCTACCCATAGCAAAAATAAAATAGATGTTGGCTCTGTGAAAAATTCATCACCATCAGTATAATACCATAAATACCCCAACAGTTCACATACATGTAATACATCTCATCTTGCCTATCAGTTGTTTAGCGGTGTTACACCTTCCCTGAGAGGTAATGAACAAAAACACCAAGGTGATAAAACATGTGTAATGCACTGAAGTGTATTCATCAGTCATTTTAAACACTTTCATCTCAAGGGCTTATCAGTTTTTCTCCGTTCACTACAGACACATCCATATCCACATAAAATGCAATTCAGCATGTGTAAAATACGATAAAAGGCTGATGAAGTATCGGCTCTCTGCCTATCTACCAACAAGGGTCTAAACATCATTTTATCGTAATTTGTCTACTGTGCTGCTGCTATTCACATTTAATATTGGACCGAATCCTCCATACAGGAGCCGACTGAAGCTGGTTATAAAGTAAAAATGGAGACCTCTTGCCCTAACCTCTGCCTCTGCATCTCTCTCATCTTTCGCAGCCTTTCCCCTTTCAACTTTCCAGCAGGAGATGTTTTTCCTGGTGTTTGACCTGCTCCTTTATCCTGATCTAGCTCCGTCTTTGGTCTCTCTATCAAGTCTGTGGGGGCTCCGTGAGCACCCCCCAAAACACGCACGCACGCACGCACGCACGCACGCACGCACGCACGCACACACACACACACACACACACACGGCCATGGATGACTCAATGCCAAGAGACAAGAGACAGACAGGACACCTGTGTCCGCTCAACCCATACCATAAATCTTACTGTCTATTTTTCCCATGGTGTTCTTTCTATTATGGGTTTTTGTTAAAGCTAAGAGGCACTTTATCCATAGACCTCTATCTTAAAATCACCAGGAGTAAACATTGTACGGAGTAAGGAGTAAGGAGTAAACATTGGCTTTCAGGCATACAAACCAGGAATATGGTTGCTAAACCACCTTCATTAAGCTTTTGGTAAATGTCTAATATTTCTGTGGGCCTAAAGCCAATTATAGATGACCTAGAAAAGCTTCGCAAAAATAATGATTTGATGCTTAAATCTGAAATGTCATCATTCCAGCTCAGTTTCACAAGACAATGGTCTGTGTGCAGAGGCTTTCGTGAAGGTTTATAGCTTTAATATGAAAAACATCAATTAAGCTGTTTCCCCATCCTACCTACAGGCTTGTATTGATCATACTTTAAGCTTTGTTTAAGTCTGTGGTACTATAAATATAGTAATATACTGCCAGATTGGTGCCTTGTACCTTATTTACAGCATCAAGTAGTTTAAATCATGCCTAGTGTATGCTGAGATAACTTAATTGAGGAATTAAGTTATGAGAAATAATGTCTTCTCTTTTCAGTACAGTGTCGTCACCCAGTAAGCCATGATACGGAGGCCTTGACACAGTGAATAACATTTTTGAATTGTGATTCATTTCTCATTACCTCTGGTAGGATCAATGACGCTGTACTCAGCACCTCAGACTAGTGCACTGTACAGAGCTAGTCTTCATAGGTAGTGACCTTTGGCCAGGGTCATCTATTTCCTGTGTTACAGCTCTTAGTTGTGAACTCAGGTTGTCTGCTGTATGTTAGTATGTTAATCAAACAGAAAAAGGAATATTGCAAAAAATTGCATTTTGGCTTTTGGCAAAAATTTCACGAAAAATATTTGTGCTAGGCACACCCATTTTCCGGAATAGTTTACCTCAAAAGTATACTTCAGACTGATTTCCTAAGGACAACCCAGTTATGCAAAGAAAAGAACCTTAAAATTATTTACATTTGCCTCCATTTTTGGGTCATAACTCAGTAAAAAAACCCAATACATTCAATATCTACAGAAAACAGCCTTGGTAATTTAGAAATTTAATCAGTGATCTTATTCCTAACAATATTTCAGGGATCCTGCAGCATTTAAAGAAAGTGCTATACTGTATACAATGTCTTGACTCAAACACAAAATCATCTGAATAACTGCTACAAATGATACCAAGGGCTTTTGGAGTAATTAACTTTGCTGTAAAAATGTTTTTTTAACCTCAAAAGTGATTTTACATCAATATTTTGGTCATAAACATTTTAGATTGATTTAGACATTTCAATATCACATCTGTAATTTGACGTGATAACAGTAGCATAAAAAATTGCAAACTGTGTTTCTACAAGCAGTAGACTGAAATATTTGGCACAGAAAATTTCATATTCTTTTGTGCATGAGTTTACCTATTTTAATGTACATAAAACCCATAAGAAGCTGGTTAGAAACAGTGGACATCCTTGTTAAGAAAACAAAGCACAAAGGCTCTATGCACAGAGTGAAAACATGAAGCTAGTGCAATTAATTCTTGAACTACAGGTAAGATTACACTGGCTCTGTCTGTTTGCTCTGCTGCTTGATGTAACCACAGGTAAGAGAGCAGCTCATATGAAAGCTCTATCACAATGAACCGTGACATTCGGAAGGCTGCTTTCAAATGTTATTGAGCCTCATGGCTTCTTCTTCTTTTTTTTTAACTTCTATCCTATTGTTCTGTTTAATAGTGGCTCCCCAGATGCGAGAATATGGGTAAGAACATGGTTCGCCACTTACATGTCACACACCAAAAGCCTTATAATTGTAAATGAGAGAGGTTGAGTGCTTTCAGGGACGTGTCCTAAAAATTAAAGGCTGATGACATTTTACATGGCGCAGCGTCCCGTAAGCATCATCGGATTTGATTCACTACTGCAGCATCACTACGGCGGGGTTTTTTATTCCTTAGAAAAGCTTTTCTCTTCCCCTCTGGCATGTATGAAATGCTTTTTCATGATGGAGAAATGAAAGGAAACTAAAATTTCTTCTGCCGATGGCCTTATGAACACAAGCCTCTCATATAGGTTTATTATTTTTTTAATCAAGATGCCATCAGATTTTTGCCATACGACACACACAGTACAATATTTTTAAACTAAAATTGTGTGTGTTTACGTACAGTATGTGTATGCATGGTGTATGTGTGTACCTCTGTAAAAATGTCTATATATACTCCTTTCCTTATATATGTTACCAGCAGTGTGTGAAAAGCAGACATTGTGAGTACCAAGGAAATCAATAAAATATAGAGCCTAAAAACACCAGGCATTCTATAAAATTCCAGCTTTTAACACTTTTGCTGGTAACACACATACACACATTTATACTGTGTGTGTGTGTGTGTGTATAGAATGAGAGCAAGGAAGATTAAGTATCAACATATTTACAGTACTGATTGCTGATACCTCAAAATATTTTTCATATATTGACTAATGCTATGCAATTATTTCTTAGAAATGCCCTTTTAACTTTCTGTTTTAAAACCTGGATGGTGAGCTTCATTGAGGTCTCTAATTAACATCAGCCAAGTGAAACACATTCTCTGTGACATTATTTATTGGAAAACAGGTCAGCTAAAGCCCAGCTAATTATGTGTAAAACGTGATGTAGTGAGGCAAAATATTTTTACTAATCTCTCTTTCATTCTTACAGTTCCCACAAAAGTAGAACTGCAATTGCTATTACTTATTTAAAAAAATATATATGCATAGCATTTTCAAATTAACTCAATTTATATTGTGCTGCATTTTCCAGTAATGACAACATTTTTGCAATAATGATCATAGCCGCCGTAACCCACACCAGAAGAAAATAGAACAAAATGAAACTGCTAAATGGTTTACTGATTGATCTACTTAGAATAGCAGTAAAGACGTGATGCTAATTTGTGGGAACTCACGACATTCATCCGAGAAGGCAGCAGATGGTGTCTTTGATGAGACTCCAAAACTATGACCAATTAATTACTGGTTGTCCACAGAAACTAATGAGAGCCTCTGGAACAGGCTGGTGAATATGATCTACCTGTAAACAGAGAAATTAATAAGCACAAAGTCAGATTAACCAATCTTCACTCTTAGTTTGGTATTAGGAACACAGCCTGGTTATCTTGAAAAAACCGTAATTAATGTTCAGTTTATTCATATTCAGAGAAGCTTTAATATTAAAACTAGACCGCTCATTGATATTCCTGTTGGATTCCTACCACTGTTCACACCATGTGTTCACCCTGATCCCAACTGAAGTGTGAAGTGTCATGAGAGATTGAAGGTTTAGGTCTAGCCAGGGATGCCACAGAGGAGTGAACACTTAGGATGATTCTAAGGGCTTGTGACTGATAGGGGTTCGCAAAAATGATAGCATAACATGGCCCAAAGTTTCCAGCAAGTGATACGGGATTAAAAACACTGTAAAATACGTACCTGTTTTATTCTTTATATGCACTTTTGAGTTTTCCCACATACATACCCTTATATTGAACAGAAAGAGTGTGTGCAAACAGTGTTAGAAATTAGTTCCCTGTATTGTTATCGCAGTTCATAAAGAAATATGTACATGTCTGCCATAGGACATGCAGAGGGACAGACGTCCCCATGTTGCTCTGAAGCAGAAACTGCCAGTGCTCTCTGGACACTGTCTACTCTGCAGTCTTCATTAACATTTAAGACCATGCAACCTGACCGTCCCTAACATGTGGGACACCCATGTTCATACTTGTTGCCAGTACAGTGTAGATTATAGCAAACCGCTGGGTGCTTTCTGGGCTCACAGAAACCTGTTACACACAGTTTCACTAATTCCAAGTTTAAGGTGAACATAAGAAAGCCTCAATTCACATAAAAAACTAACAGCACCAAAATTTTTTGCCTGTAATATTTTTGTGAGCTTCAATACGATAATATCAGTTTATGAGCAATTTCTTCAATATGTTTTTCAAACAAAGGAAGCATGAGTATCCATTGCCTTATAAATTTTAATTCATTTAAATTATTGTTTTTTTTTTTTTGCTATAACAGTTTCTTGGCTGTTGAGACTCACATTTTGGAGTCAATCAAAAATTAATTATTGCAAAATTTGCCCAAAATAAAAAAATAATCATTTGTCTGTGTGCGCGCAATATGAGGAAACTCCTAAGACTGTGTGTAATTTCTCATTATAAACTGCACAGAAAAACGCTGTTGTTAAACAACCTCATTACATGTTTGAGGAATAGGCCATTTGTGTTTACATATCATGCTGAAATCATAGATTGATTGTAATGTAGGTGTTCTGTCTGTGCTATAGTGAAATTTAGGAGAACTAGTTTGAGGTTTTTAGATGGGGTGAAAACATTATTATTTTTTCCCTATTTGATATAACAAAGTTTTTCGCTCTACATATTTTTGATGTACACAGAGATTTCAGAAACAAATAAATAATGCAAACTGAGGGTTGTGTATACAGTATATTCAGGTTTGCTTTCGTTCCCAAACAGCAAGGTCACACTGACTTCCGTATTCAGTAATCAACACGGCTCTCGCTATTATAACGCCACCCACTTCTCGTGAGGGGTACACGGTAGCATGATCATCAGTAAACAAGCCAGCTGTCCACAGGATCTACTTTTCTGCGATGCTTATAATAACAGGCCCTCCTGTGTCTATATACAGTACAGAAACACACTAAGTCCCTCGTTCTCTCTTCACCTACATAGCGGCCTCTCACTGTACTGCACCTAAGTGTCAAACATGTGGTATGCAACTGGCCACTGAACGTGCACATCACATGGTCCCTGACCCCTCCCATACCAGTGTGACACCTTCAGGCTGTTCAACAAGAACACATGCACTTCATGGGGGAACACAACATGTAAAAATGCCACTGCTTTTATTTTCAACACTCCCAACCAATTTTGAGAAATAAATCAATAAAAGAGTATTTAGTTTCTGTTCCTGTCAAGCACAACAAAAACATGGCACAGAGTCCAATTAGGAGGCAAAAATGCAACGTTCTGGTTGGATTTATAGAAGAAAACACGAGGACAAGTCTACTCGGTTATTGTGTATGTCTGGACCCTTCAGACTTCATGGTCCTGAATCCTTTTCTCCCAGCGCACCCAGTGTAACACGCTGTGTAGCGTCTCAGTGCGAAAGTCACATTTCAGCTTCAGTGAAAGTGAAGCATATATGTCCATCAAAGATGCCCTCCCCCATTCCTTGTTTCACCCAAGGGGAGGGCTTTAGGCCATGGTCTCCTTCCTCAGAATGCGCTTAGGGTGGCATGGCAGAAAACTGGCCAGTCCCGATCGCCCCTTCACCCGCGTCCTCTTCTTAGCCGTCCTCAGACACTTGAGGGAGACTCCCAGCTCTTCCATGAGGACGCTGAAGGAGACACACTGGCAAAGACAACAGAGGCGTCCTGCTGAAAAAAAACCCTTTAGTGCTCGCAGGCCGTGTGAATATAAAATACATACAAAGTACCAACTGTATTACACAGCATGATTGTTTGGCAGAATATGTTGAAAGTACTATATATGCATTAATTTTATTCAATCTGAATATTTTGAGTAACTTTGTGTGTGCTATTGACGGTAACTGAATTTTCTTCTATTTATTTTCTTGTGTGTGTACGACAACAACATGACCGGTAAGAATCGTCCATACTTGCTTCTTCATCAAAGTACATCTATAGTCTGCAGAGATACATGCCCATGGTATCCAAACCCAAACAGAACCAAAACAGCAGCCTGTTGTCCTACTGGAATCAGGCTCAGTCAAACCCCATACATGCTGAGATGAGAACCTACCACAGCTGAATTGGTGCTGTGAGAACAAAGATTCTCAGAAACTGCACATTCTATCTGACATTTCTGAAAGTCTTTCTATAGCTGTTTCCTAGACCCCCCATCTACCTCCCAAATACTCTTCTTCCAAAAGCAAAATAATCCAGCCTTTAATCCTAAAAAGTTTTCTTCACCTTGCCACCCACGCTCCAAGACAAATTTTTGCCTCTAGATAAGGGACAATGTTCATACGGACTTCATTCGTTCAGATTAAACACCAAAAGGAGCCTGCCTTTCTTTTGCTGAAGATAAGGTGAGTTGAGCATGCACTGCTGGGCAGAATCGAGAGAAGGTGACACACACACTCAGAGCATGGTGATGGAATGCTTCCATTCTGAAGGACCTACTTCAGTGGCGGCCTCCACACTGTCACTGAGCATGCTCGATACAAAAATGGCCTAATTGATTTAAACAAGGCGTTATTCATCCTAATAATGATTAAATTACATTAGGAGCTGTACAAAAGCATTCATCCTCTTTTGTTTTTTTTGGTAACATTTAGTTGTGTAAACATTTAATAATTAGAATTAGTGTTCCATTGACACACCAGGAAATGTAGGAAAAAAAGGGGACACTTCATTATACATATAATATACATATAATTAATTATAATGTTATATTAAAATATGAACAATTACTTAGAGACTACAGTCTTTTTTACCAGGTTTGAGTTGAGAGTGCAGGTTAAAGTGTTTAAAACGTATGAACCCAACGGAGGCAAAAAGATGAATATTGAAAGGTCTTCAGGGGTGAGAAGAATGCAAAATTAGCCTTAATTCTTTTCTTCTGCATATCTAAATGGATTAATGTGCATGACGGTGTTTCCCTCCCCGGGGAGCTTTAGCCCTTTAGTTTCTGAATGACTTCTCTAATCCGATCCACAGTGATAACATTATCAATTACAACCGCACTTTCAGCTGAGCACATGACTGGCATCAGACTGGGGGGATTGTGCAGATAAATTTGGCCCTTCACCCCCATCGAAGCGTGAAGACTAACGCAAAGTGAGTTTAAGGTTGGGGGGGCTTTAAAATGCTCAGTTCCTTCTTGCTGCATATTGGTTTTGGAAAGACAATAGTCTTTCAAGGTTTGCGTTAAGGTTTATGAAGTTCACTTCGGTATGAGGGCCACGCAGGAACTCCTGCAGGACCAGCTGTAGGTACCTGGCTAAATTTATTTTGTTCTCAGGAAGAAATTTGTCTTGTGCCAAGTTTATAGGTTTTTTTATACCCCTATTTGGCTGGATGTTTACTAAAGCAAATCAGGTTTAGTACCGTTCTCAAGCATATAAGAGCGCATTCCCTTTTAATTGTCAAATGGATTGTCAAATTTTGGTCACGCATCTATGTCTTTGACTCCAAGTCCACTCACTGGCCTGAGATCAGTTTGGAACCCTGTAGACAAAAGCAGGAACTCCCAGAACTGAGGCCCACTTTGCTTCACAGCAGTGGGCTTTGTGTGCTGACGGTTCCACGGTGCACTGGGTTTCTGTGCCGGAGAGAGACAGGGGTGCTGGGAATTCCACAGAGGGCACGAAAGGCATGCGGGGTAAACAGCAGGCAGAGGAAGACGCAGAGATAAAACCAAGGAGGCAAAATAAGAAAAAAAGTACATGCAATAAAATCACAAAATGCAACAGCCATTCACAAATAATTCCCGCATTATACAAAATATCATAAACATGCATGAACGCCAAAAGCAGCAAGAAAAGCAATACAAAAGAAAAAATGCTTAATAAGCAAAGTGAGCATGAGTGAGAATGAAATATACAGCAACATTTCTTTTGCATTTTTTTTTGTTCCACACCACATCTCCTGATAGGCTGCTTAGGTGATGTATTCAAACAGATACGTATGACTGAAGTGTGAAGTGCCCTCGCAAGGTAGGCTATTTGCTGTCAGTGACACATAATGACTCAACATACGCCCAAACGCATAAACCACCTTAATGACCAAATGAAATATGCTGAACGTATGACCAGAAACATGTATGGAAATAAAATCGTCACACCTCAACAGTTAGTACATAACAGTCAGTAGCAAAACTAATACCTGCAAACAGTTTGTCCCTGAATGAAATGGCGACGTTTTTAATGACCTGTAACTACTACAGCACACTTGTTTAATCACACTGCGTTTATAACTAATAATAATAATAATAATAATAATAATAATAATAGTGCCCTGTGGTGGGTTGGTCAATTTACATATGATCCAACAGCCTAAAACAAGTTAGAAGTGTGACAAATACTTTTTAAATAAAACACATTACTGAGTTTTATTTATTTCTAAAGGCTAAACTGGAAACAGAGTTTGTTAATTGCTGTGCGTTTTAAGTGTCCCTGCATACTTCAGATCTCTGCTTTTTTTTTGTTTTTGAGAAGAATGAAAAATGCTTATTAGCCAATACGCTAAAAAGCACAGCTAACGTCACTCCTATGGTCCTGATTCCCACTAACGGCCTCAGATGCTCCTGAACACTCAGTCACTAATCTGAACTGTTACTTTCCAGACGTCATGATACTGACACTTAGTCATTTAGATTTTGCTGTAAACAATGTACCTAATATTACCTCTGGTATCATGATAACCAATAGTATGGAGCATACCCTTCAAAAACTAAAATTGGGTGACTGTAATTGGTTGTTAGGACCAGTTTGAAACCATTATACTCTGTTTCCATCTAAATAATTATGTATAATGGTAACAATACAGTTACTTGTTCATGTAATATTTTCAGTGTTTTTCCAGGTTTTCTTTAGCTGAAACAGCAGTACAGGAACTCTCAAGCCATGAGCACTTCTATTCCTGTTTCACTCTCTTAATCTCCCTTCTTCAAAGCATCTCAAATTTCAGTGAGACACAAGCATTAGGCCTCCTCAAAACTGCCTGTACATTTTTTTTGCCTGCAACCTTAATTGAATAAAAAATGTTATATAGTATTGGACTCAAACAGTTTAGCCTGGTTGATATCAGACAGCTCATTGTAAGCATAAAATACAATGTTTGTTCAGTTTCAGTGCAGAAGGATTTATAAATGTTCCCTTTAAACAAATTAGCCAATAGCTAACAACATATGGCAAGAAACAACATGTTTTACCATCTGAAAATTTCAGTTTTAAGGCGGACTAAAGAAAGTGCCAGTTCAGCTTAAAAAGTCAAAACACATTTGGCTTTGCTTTGTTCTTCAAGCCCCAGACCAGAAGGTTACACCAATATGCAGCAAAATGTGTGCTTTGTCCTTGCCCAGTGCACAGAACGGCTCTCCATAAGACGACTGCAGGGCACTGGGCTGGTGCCGCTGGTGGGCCGCAGTCAGAACTTGTCGTGCCATTCGCAGTTTCCCTGACTCACCTGGTCCAGGTCTGAGTTTTTTCTCGACTTATAGATAAATTCGCCGATGGCCACGAAGACGGAGAGCACGAGGCCTGCGGCCAGCACGATGAAGATGCCACCGATGTTCTCCACGCCCAGGGCGCTCGCCTCCTTGGTGTCCTCCTCTGGGCAGCCGTTGCCCCTCCACCACTTCTCCTTCATCATGTGCAGTTTGCCCTCCTCCTGGAGCTGCAGGATGGCGATGGTCACCTTGTCTCTGTAGGGCGAGCCTACACACAGGAAGAGAATGTCTCAAACTTCCCCACCATGACTTCATCAAAATAATCCTTAGAGAATTCAAGCAGCATTGCCTGCAATTTGAACCAACAACCTACTGGCTTTGTGACACCCTCCCCCCTCGCTTTTAGTTTTACATGCAAAAGCCAGCTGCTCCACAATGGCCACTATGCCCACAAGGCTTACCGATGGGAGTCCCCACGCCATAACCCTTGGAGTCGATGAGGCCGCCGATCTGGGTGAGGTTGCAGTTCCTCTGACTGATGTACTCGATGCTGGTGGACTCCATAAGGAGAGCGTAGTCCGTGGTGAGCACCCTCTGAATGCCCTCCTGGTTGTTCTTCACCAGTGCTGTGCTCTTTCTGCTCATGAATGCCCACATCTTCTCATACGTGGAGATCTTGGACTTCTGGATTAAAAAGAAAAAAGAAATAGCGATATCTTTAACACTGATATATAAGAAAAAATGTTTCTTAATATTGGATTCTCACCGCTTTTTGAGTAGGGTTTAGTTTTGACTTACGAACTTGTCACATTTCCCTGTGGCCTATATAAAAATGAAATTCAATGAAAAATTGCATTAATCTGCGTTTCACCGTTTGGTGTTGGCAGCACTGCGACAGCTTGGCACACATCTCTCTCTGCTAATTTGATTTGTTCGGCACACCCAGCAGCCTCGTGCACTGACATACAGGGGAGGTAATCCCACTCGATAATATTTATGGGCTGTGCCTTGGCAATTTTCATTCGAGGAACAAAATCATCTTTCTTCCGCGCACCATCAAAATGATACCAGGCATGAAGTCAAACCTGGCATACGACTGTGATGTCAGAGCACCGGACAGACACCTATTCACTCTGCAAGGAGGCCCAAAGTACAGGTGTTAAAGGTAGCATGTCCCAGTTACAACTCATGAGAAAGGCTCCTTGTGTCTGTTATGCCTGTATTAGACAGTGCTTAATGCATACCTTACTCAAACACATTGGATGAAGTAATAATTATGTAGAGTATCTTTAAGAGCCGAAGGGACAATAAGGTAGAAGCATCAATACCTTAAAGAAAGTCATAGTAGAGCCATCTCTCACTGCTCCATATTCAATTTTAGTCTGCTTCGCCAAATCATCTGCTGAGTCGATGGGTGCATCCATTCTTTCAACTGTCAGGAAGGCAGCCAGGTTGGCAGTGTAGGATGATATTATGATCAGGGTGAAGAACCACCAGATTCCACCAATGATCCTAGTTGACAGCGCCTTTGGCATCACTTCAGAACCTAGGACAGCGGCACATAATTTTTAGTCCTGGGATATGGCAGGGTGCAAGGGCACAGTGTCAGGCACAGAATATAATGCAGTTAAAAAGCACAGAGTCAATCACAGGAACTGACACCATTAAAGCACACAGAGTCAGGCACAGGAAACGACAGTGGAAAAACCCAGAGGCAGGCACAGGAAATTACACAGGTAAAAAGCATGGAATCAGACACAGGAAATTATATGGTTAATAAGCCTAGAGGTAGGCATAAGAAATGACACAGTGGAAAAGACTGGATTGATGCACAGGAAATGACAGAGGAAAAGTCTGGAGTCGTGCACAGGAAATAACACAACAGCAGTAGAAAAACCTAGATGCACAGGAAAAAACTCAACAGTATAAAATTGGAACAATTTCTTAGAAACAGTTAAATTCATTCTGTACAATCAGCAAATCCTTAAAACAGCTGTCTCGTGACTGCTCTGTGCAATGAAGTCTGTGGAAGAAACACAACAGTATAATGTGCTTGTGAGGGTGGATGTCAGTGTCTTTGTACTCATTGCAAGGTCATTGCAGAATTATGCCGCAAGGCAGGTTTGTCCCTGTGTGTCAGTTTAAGCAGATGTGCTTCATTTTGAAGGGTGACTTTTATTAGCACATGTCTCCAGCCCAGTGGGCCATTGTGGGTCTTTGCTGCCTGATCACAAGCTCACCTGGACTTGTTAAACGGAGGCACTTTATTAGCAGACTGCCTAACGTGAGTGGGCTGCAGTGTCAATGGTTGACAGACAACTTGTCTGAGAACATGAGCATCCAGCCATGTTGTTAACTCAAGAAGCATGTGTGTGAATTGTACCCTGATCTTACACATCTTGTCACTCAGCGCCATGGTTTTCTGAATACAGATGAGACACATTTCAGAGAGGTGTGCCTACTCCTATGTTTCCTTGGCAACTAATTAATGCAAAAGTTTTGAAGGTGATAAAAACAACTTGTTAAGATATGGTAAACAGCTGGTAGTCATTCGCTGACAAGTTCTACAAAGTCATGTTTTCCTGGTTAGTTACCCACATTTGAATACGGCTTGAACACATACAACATTTAAAGCCCCGATGAGTTTAATTTCCTTGATTTATGATAGATATTCTTTAATTTTAAGATCTCTGCTTAATCCAACCTTAAGGATTCAGAGGACACTGACAATTATTAAGCACAGTCTGGGTTTCATAAAGGGTAGCGCTGACCTCCCTTACAGGTTCAGCAGTAGGTAATGAGATGTTCTCCTTCACCGTGACATAGATGAGTACCTTGCTGCATAAGCGCTCCTATTCCAAACCAGAAACTGTTCAGAAGAGTGAAGCTGTTCTCCACCACGTCAGAGTCTGGGTTGCAGGGGTGCGGGTTGTACCACTCATAAGGTGTAAACCTACAGGGTGTAACAAAATGAAGACTTTTTAAAGTTTTCTGCACTGGACATAGAATATGTAACTGAAAAAAGTCAGACTCAGCCTTTGAGTCCCCTCATCCAGTGTTATACCTTCGTATACCACAAACATTACGTTATACCTTCGTATACCACAAACATTACGTTATACCTTCGTATACCACAAACATTCACTAACTGGGAACTTTGGTATCTCTCTAGAAGTGAAACATGTCATTCTTCTGGGCTTTGCAGATACTTTAACCCAGACCATTTACATCATAAAATAATTAATTTCACCATACTCAATTTACATACGTGAGCATTCATTAAGGTACAAACTTGTACAAATTGACACCTTTTAAGCCAAAAACCTTGTCCCTCACACCCTGGGCTTCTTGAGGCTGTCAGCGGATGATTAAACATATATTTTTTTAATTTTTAAGACATGGCCATGGCTTTAATCTGCATTTACCTAGTAGGTGATGAAATAAGTGGATGTTGTCAGCCGCAAACACCACAGATGCTCCGAAAAGAAAGGATAAACACTGCGGGTAATAGTTTTGTCACATGTCTTGGCCAGAGAGAAAATTAGTTCCCCCCATCAGAGCAACAGCTGCTTTCATAATTCGTGTAACGCAGACCACTCAGCGCATTGAAAATGCTGGCAATACACAGTTTACAGCAGCCACTGACTTTCGAGTTGAGAATCTGATTAAAAATAATTAGCATTTTTAGCCTCCACAGTGAGCTTCCTGTCCCCTCAGGTGGGGTGAGCTGGGGTGGCAAGCTACCCGCGGCTAATGGGAACGTTTTCAGGCTTTCAGTGGCCTGGGGTGGCTGACAGAGCGATCATTCACAATGACTCTCCGGACTATCCCAACACTTGCAAAAGGACAGTAAAAAATTGGCTTGGTGGGAAATAAATCTACACACACTTTGTTCAGCCAAAACGGAGCAGGACCCAGTGAGGGAGAGAGAAGGCTTTGGCAGTTTTTTTGTATCTTGTATGTATTCCAAAATGTACCATCAATACAGCGGCATCACACTGACAGGAAGTTCAGCCTTTATGTGGACGTTGCAAGTCTCCGACAGAAGATTAACTTCAAACACCACACTGGTGAGCCTGTAGGGACCTATATGTTTACTATCCACCAAAAATGTGTCACAGAAGAACATAAATTTCAGATGCCATAAGGCTATAGCATCAGAACCCATTTCGGTTCTCCCGAAAAAAAAAAAATTTGGAAAATAAATAAAATTAACAATATTCTTAATTATAAATATGAAGCTATAAAAATTTCACAGCAGCAAAAAATTGTGATGGCGAAATGAGGCTATTTTTGGGACTCCAAATGAGTTGCTACTTTTCAATTCAATTCAATTCAATTTATTTTTATATAGCGCCTTTCGCAACAATGTGCCTTTTGAGGAGAGAACTGGTGCTGTACTCCCGTGTGTGTAGCGAGCACGTCAGGAACGCACGGCAGCAACCGTGCCATGCGGACGGGTGTCAGGTGCGCCTTACCTGGCTATGACGAACAGCACACAGCTCACGCCCAGGCAGGCGAGCAGCACATACATCCAGATGTCGGGGGAGAGCGGGTTCAGGAAGGAGAACACGCCTGGGTTGGTGCCGTTGGGCTTGTGGTACAGGATGCTGATGCCCAACGTCATGAAGGGCTTGGAGAAGTCGATCACCTTCTCCCTCACGTAGGTGATGGTCAGCGGGGCCACGGCCAGGTCAGCCACCTTCCCCAGCACAGGTGAGCACATGGGAGGGTCCAGGAAGTCAGAGGGACGCATCACCACAGACAAACATTTTCAAATTACTACCCACATTAAACATTGTGCATAGCGTATTGAGAACCAGTTGTTTATATTAGAGATTTTAAATACACCTTAAAATGTTATGATTCCTCACTATTTTCTACTTTGATTTAAAAGAAGGATAAATGTTTTCAAAACATATCTAAAAATAACTTGAAACTCCATTTGCATTCCAAGAAATACTTGGATGTATGCATAATTTATGCACCTATACAAGATGGGGTAATAATCATAATTTTTTTTATTGACACAAAATGGTAACATTTTTCTCTGTAAAGCATCGCAGTTGTTCAGTAAGGCGTGCTCAGCTTTGTGTTGAGGCCGCTCACGTGGTCTATGAGCTCCCTGACCATGCCGTTCCACTCTCCCTTGTCGTTCTGAGCGCCGTACTTGCCGTCCGACACCAGTTTCACCTCGTAGGAGAAACCAAGGATGTTGGAGAGCTCCTTCAGCAGGTCCAGACAGTAGCCTTCAAACCGGTCGTTTCCATACAGAGGCTTGTCCGACTTCTTGTACATGACATAGGGATTTTCCTGTGAAGTAAATCACATTCAGAAACACCTCCAATAATGTCAAGGTGTAGGAAATTTTCATATCTCCGCTGCATTTCATATTAATTCTCACGGTGATCACTTTAATAAACTACAGAATTTATGCTTCAGATATACAACTGGAAAAGATACCAGAATAGTAGTGACGATCAGGGTCCTGTTTGCCATTGAGTCGGTAATGTTTGTGGACTTGTCCTTGTCAGTGTCAGTGAAGTTAAGGCCACTGATGGAATTCCAGACTCCAATCTACAACATAATCCCATAATCCACGTCTCACAATAAGTACGTATTCTTACATAATACACCTCTTGCAATTACATAAATAGTATTTAAAAATTGAATGGCAAACACTAAAGGACGTCACAAAAAATCATTCTACAAGCTGTCTTTTACTCAAAAAAAAATCCTATGATAACTAACCTATAAGGCTTTCTCTAGTACAGTACAAAAATACGGAACAGTTTGCACAACAATCCGTTGACCTAGCATGTAATTAACTTATTCCACATTCACAAATGAATTCTAGTAAACTCTCAATTGAATCTTACATCATTAACTTTCCTGGGGTCAACAAAAATAGGAGTCCATAGGGAACACCAGACAGATTCGGACGAGAATGTCACACAGGGATTGGGAACAGCAGGGACTGGCACAGAAAAAGAGGTCTGGGAGGCTCTCCTGGTACCAAAGCACGACTGTCCATTACTGCACAGATGTTTCTCTTCTCTTCTTTTAATATTCCAGTACCGACCTTTTGCAGGACGCTGCATGCGGTCAAACGGAGATGGAGCCAACCAACAAGATGCAGGTGCTGTGCTGTATTATAACATCTTTTCAAGATGACTTAAAGCCAAATAATTTAGAATATGAGCACATCTGTGAATAACCAGTAAGGCTCCTGGCTCGGTAGCTGTGGGGGGGAGAGGTCTTCTTTCTGGCTTGTCTGGGTTATAGCCATGTAAAAGTCTTGCTTCAACAACCTGCACACCGCATGTTTAAGGCCATCATAAAGTTATGTCAGTGTAAGGCGAGGAGAAGACATAAGTGCTTTTGGATAAGAAAGTCACCTTCATTTTCTGGGATTTTTTTTGTGTTTTTTTTGTGTTGACAGTCAAACCATGTCAAAACCGTGTAACGCACACCTTTGATTAACATTAACACAATATTAGATATAAACTGATAAATTTTAATAATGCATACAATTACTTTTCACAATGCAGTCCTTCTTATTATACAGTATATTCTAATTGCTCTATAGTTCTCATATATCAGGGTATAGACTGGATAGACTGGATGTGGAACATGTTATAAAATACCTATTACGCATAATATTAACACGTCTTCATATAACCCACTGGTTTTCTATTTCATGACACATATTGACCAGATATGGCAAATTAGCCTTACAAATGAGCTTCTAGCTGAGACCTGGCTTCATTTTGTAGTCCGATGAGTACTGAATCCCCTTTGGACACTAAAACAGCACGATTCAAAGTGGACTACTGGTAGGTGGCAGTCAGCATACTAATACAATATGGAGCCCTAAGTCTAAAGTAACAGAAGGAAAGCCCTGAATTTAATTTTTTTTATTGATTGTCAGTAATGTTTCACATAGAAAAATGCTTGATTGACAAGCAGCTGGAAAAGGCACGGAAAAATGCTACAGGTAAATTGAACTAATTACCCATGGAGAAAATGTCAGGAGAATCACTCCAAGGGAACGAACAAAGGGGAAGGAAGAATGTCATTTGTCACGCCGCTGTAGTTCCGTTTAATAGCGTCTGGCGTGACCAAAAACAATGGGCTGGAAGTGAGGGGAAACATGGCAACAGTGCTTAATTAGTCGCTTATGGATAAATCCATAATCTGCCATTCTGTGGACGCTGTTGATTTAACGGAACTTTCCAGAACACCTTGTCCTCTGATATCTGACCAAGAGGAAGGCTTGTCCCTAATGCGATTAGAGTCTCAGCTGGCGGTGAGGAACCTATCGCTGAGAGATACCGCCGGAAAAAAAAGGAAATAGGAAGTTTTTTTCAAGGATGGGGAGAAAAAAGGTGAAGAAGAAGGTGTTCTGGGTAGCTGACGAGATGCTAACACCACAGGCTTATTACACGGGACATTGTACAAACCTTTTTCCACACTCTATGTAAGCGTCTAGCACCTGCAGCAAGAGTCTTTTATAACATCAGGAGAAAAAATGCATATAAAGAAAATTAAATACAGACAGGTATGTGTGTTACAGGTCAGACAGGTACAGGTACACAACATTACAAGAACACCTACAGCACTAAAATTAGGAACTAATAAACACAGTTTAATTATACTGTCCAGTACACTTTGCTGGTTTCTGAACACCCGTGTTACACACTTGGAAATTCAGATTACTGATATTAAACTGTCTGTGGTGGGCACAGCTGTTACATTTATAGACTGTCACGGCAAGCCGTAAAGTGAAACAAGACCACCTCATGTTGAATTGAGATCTCCACGTACCTTCACCATGCCATCCTCCTTCAGGCTAATGACATCGAGGTCAAACTCTTTCCTCAGGCCATCTGTTTTGTTTATAACTATTCGCCCAGTCAAGCCGTCTAACTGAACCTAAAAGAGGAATCATAAAAAAGTCATAATATCTAAATCATAAAATCAGTCTTTATAAAAATAACTGGACACAGAATCCATATATAGTTAGATCTGTTACAACAAAACAGGCGATCAAAAGGAAATTTACCTGAAATCTTTTGTGAAGCAAAATGTAACTGATTTCAAATTAAGGTAGCAGTACATTCAATCTAGAATACATACAAGGAATGAGAGAGGACAGGCTGAATCACACCCTTATCACTCTTGCAGTTTCCCCTTAAATAAAAAGTATGTTACCTGCGTGTATTTCATTACAGATGTGGGCAGTGACTGTAGAATGTGTTTCGTTTATCGTAAGCTTACGTGGCTGCTGTCTGTACTCTGGCATTTAAAAATGACATTTATAGGTATGTCTTCATGGTACATTACACCTAGCCTTTGTTGTTGCACCAGCATACATCAAGGACAACACACAGAACTCTTTATTCTGGACACTTTTTTTTGCAAAAGGAGCAGGCCAGCTTTTTACCCAGAAATTCCTTTTTGGAATACCGTGTGCAACACAAAGGATCAATAAGCACCAAAACTTGTCACAAAGGGGATACAAGTTCAAAGGCTGGTGGAAGATGCTGCTAAACCTTTCTGTTTTGATTATCATACAGCACCAACAGCAGTCTTCACACTGATGGTGTAGGTAGGAAATACCCAGTAATCATGCTAGTAAATTATGTATTTCAAGCATTATTTTATCAATATGAAAGCATTCAATATTCCGAAACTTTTTTTGCTATTCTATGTTTTCTTATTCTTAAGAAATAAGAGATATTCAGAGGGTACAGAGGACCATCTGTTGAGTTTAGATTAATTAGGTTCATCAGTTTGGGTGAGGGGATGGGCTTAAAGGTGGTTAAAATGAAAATGACCTATGGCACATTGTCTTTACCCAAAGAACAGCGTCAATACATCACACTAACCTGGAATAAGATATGATGGGTTGTTAAAACCAGATACATCACATATATGGTTTTTTTCCATGAGAAAAATCAGAGCAACCCCCCTTTCAAAAATTCTAGCTTCAGGATTGTGGGCTGTTTCAGAGAAAGAGCAGAGAAAGACAGCCAGCACTTAATGCAAACAACAAAAGCTCAGCGATGGACATGGCGCTTGTTTATGTGTGTTCTTCTTCATGCTTGGATGATTTTCTGACAGCTGAACTGTAACCAAGCATTTGTTTTACTTTATGAAGAACATTGTCCAGAGCGCAACGACATGACCGCTCCGTTTGTCTTTGCGTTTGTCTGCAGGTAATCGCTCATCAGAGCATCATTTGAGAAGAGAACAAGCGCCTCTCTGTTTACTGGGCTACAGACACTTCCATCGCTTCTGCTTGCTCTCCTCCTCATTTGGCAACAAGTTGAAAGCAAGCGGATAAGCCTCTGATGAGCACATCCCATAATTTTGCCCCAATTTAACTGCTTCCAATTCTGCGTGGCACTTGGCCGTCCGCGGTGCCCCCAGCATCTGTCTGGGTGCTTCAAAGTCAGGGCGTGTGCTCCTTGGGCAAGCTTCTGGCTCATCTACCCCATGCTCTATTGTGCACTTTATGGCACTCACTCCCTGCTGCCAGAAGTGGGCGCTATTTTTCATCACAGGAAAGGCTGCAGGCGTCTAACCACTGTGCTAGGAACTCATCATAAACATGCCACTGTGGATGCTGTGACTGCATTAACACCTCTAGCCTCACAGCATAGTATTGTAACAACAGCCATATATGTTGTTGTATCAGATCTTCCAGCCATAGATATTTCACAATCTACCATTAGGTACATACAGCCTCAACAAAGCAGGATGGCAACTGCTTACAATAAGATAGGTGGAGTATTTCAATGTATCTGAGTACAGTGAGCTACACAAACAAAATGGCTCCGCGGATTTTATAACTTTAAAATGGGCACGTGTACTGTGAATTTGTCATTTCTAATCCACTTTCCCCATCAGTGCATTTCTTTAATTTGTTATTGTCTACATGTCACTTGTAATTAATTTAGCATGTAGGCCTGATGGGTGCCAGACAGGTTTAATTATCTGTAGTCCTTCAGTGTCAGAGTAAAAGTTTAAGCAAAAATCTAGTTTAATGGGTAAACTTTTTTGCGATATCTAACTGGGGGCTCACAAAAAGTGGTAAACTGGTTTAAATGAATGAGGGGTTTGGCGGAAATGAAGCGCAGAGGGGAAAACAAGGTCATGCATATGATGAAGGCATTTTTGGAGAACCTAAAGAAAAGAAGAGTGACCCTGAAGATCTCCACTGTTCCCACCACTGTGGCAGAGTAAATATAACATATCTGTTTAACAGTTGGGTGACACGGTGGCGTGGTGGTTAGCACCGTCGCCTCGCACCTCCAGGCCTGGGGTTCAATTCCCACCTTGGGTCTGTGTGTGTGGAGTTTGCCTGTTCTCCCTGTGCTTGGTGGGTTTTCTCCAGCTTCTCCGGTTTCCTCCCACAGTCCAAAGACATGCAGGTTAGGTTGACTGGTGTGTCCAAATTGCCCATTGTGTGTGTGCCCCGTGGTGGGCTGGCACCCCCCCTGGGTGTCCCATGCCCACTTGGATGGGCTCCAGGCTTCTCACAACCATGAGCGGTATAGAGAATGAATGAATGGATGGGTGGATAGATGTTTAACGGTTTTATGCAAAAGATTTGACTGCACCTGTGCTCTTATTGGACCACATAACAAAGAGTCTGTAGTGGAGGAGGTGCTAAGAGACAAGGGGGCACGGGTTCAAACCTCACCTCTTTGAACATGTTCATAAAGCGAGGTCCGAAGCGCCAGGGCTTGTGCCGGTGGCACTGCAGTGAGCTGACGGTCATCTGCGCTGTCCTCTGGGAGGCAACGGCCACCATGTTCACCGCGTCATACATCAGCGCTGCATCCGTCTACAGGGCATGCAGCATCTGTGTGAGTCACAGGCAACACGCTCGTACAGGGGCAGGCCAAACGCTCAGAGCTCACCGTCATCATGCCGTCCAAGAGGCCGGTCTCTGGCTTGGGGGGCGCCTGCAGGCGCTCCATGGACCACTTCTCCACCACGGACGCCACGCGGGGGCTGTCCATGTTGATGAGGCGGAAACCTGTCATGTTGACGCCGCTGTACTGATACGGCTGCAGGTCCAGTGCGAAGAGATCCTGCGCACCACAAAGCAGCCTGCCTGAACTTCAGTGTTTACAGGTCAGATGACATAATCACATGGCAAACACCAAAAAAATTATGTTTAAGTGAGAAGATGGAGCCGTCTGGTATCTCCTGATAATTAATGATCTTAGAAATTGCGTAAATAGATCAACTCTTGCACAAAGCTGACAAATGTTAGGCAGGAATCGTGACAGTTGCTTTAAAAAGCAGAAATATTTAAATCCTGTACTCACAAGTGTGGTGAAGAAGAAATGGTAGTATTCTGTCATCATACCCATGGAGAGTATCTACAGGAGACAGGGTGTTCAGCATGGCAGATCGCTCAAAGCAGTGGATGACATGCCAGCTAATGCAATCTTCACTTTCAAAATGCATGCACCAACATATTTATGAGAAACACTTCTCCCCTCCTATTCACTCAACGTTTTCTATTAATTTTTCTTTCACAGTCTTTAGTTTAATATATATTTTTTGTGTCTGTCCTCAGATGAAGCCTGGGCTCTGGAGTGATCACTGGGTTCTACTGTGGAAAAAACGGACTTACATTCTGCCATCCATAAATGTTGAGAAAAATGTTCAGGCATCATTGGTCTGTGTAAATGTATTAAAATATGGTACATGAATATTCAATTAAGGTGCTTAGTGTTTGTAAGTATTTTGAGCAAAAATTATTAAATAAAAGTATATAAATATATGGACTAAGGTGCATTGACTTGTAATCACTATAGCCATATGCTCATATTTTCATTTGAATAACTTTAGAAAACATGAATTTTCAGAAAGAAGCCTTCAAAATATTACATTGACCTACTGTGAAGAAAAGTTTTTTTAAGCTTTTAAAGAAATGATATCCCTAGGAGATTAGGAACTACTGTACTGGCTTATACAAGTCTGTTCCAGGAGCTGGTTATTGCATCCTTAAACACATTAACCCATCTCCAAAGGCAGCCAGCTTTGCTTTCCATCAAATGGATATTTCCCACAGAAAGCCACTTAATCCAATACTTTGAGTGACGAAAAACTTTTTAAAGCCCGCATATTCATATCAATATACAGCACTCCTGAAACTTGAAATGAAAGCGGCGAGAATAAATGCAGTCTCCGCTTGCACCCAAAGACCAAGCTTCTCATATCACCCCCCGCGTTTCAGCACAGCAGCATTTGTGTTTACTGCGCCGCCTTCGTTTACTTAAGCGGAACAAACCCAACAGTGCTGTTTGTCCGGGTTCTCCGTGCCAAGAGAAGTGCCACGGTAAAGCCCCGTCCGCTCACCTGCTTCAGGATGTCTGCAGCTGTCTGGTGAGCGCAGTCAAAAATGACATAGAACTCCCTCCCCTTCTTCATCTCCTTCAGAAGGGGCCGTGCGTCCCTGTTACCCTGCGGCAACTGTCGGATTTTCACCTTAATGTTATACCGAGAAGGAGCTTTGATCAGCTCTTGGAGACGTATTAAACCTTGAAGAAGAAGAAAAACACGTCGGTTTCAGAATTCAACCTTCTGTGAGGAATTCGGAAAACAACTTGTGCAAGGAAGCCACTGGCAGAATTATTGTTTTAATATTCGCTAGCATCATTATAACTTTTTATAAGACATCACAACGTAACTGCGTGGACTATGCTGATATATTGTGTTGTTTCGTTTTCCATTTGCAAATTCAGAATACCGTGACGATGCAGAAAAGGGGAGAAGGGTGGAATCCAGTTCATGTTTTGTTCAAATTTATCCATGGATAGGAGTTGTTTTTCTTCTTCATTTACTCAGTTCTCTTACTAAAGCGGAAACAAGCTAAAGCTACGTGCCTTTTTATGCTGCAGTTTCCCCAATAATAAAAAATAAAAAAAATATTTATTGCCTAGTTGTTTAAACTCCGTTATTTGCATATCATCATCACCAGCGTCCACCCAAAACAGCTTTGCAACTCCCCAGTGTCCCAAAGGAATTAAGGCAGATACTTTTAGTCTAAATAGTAAAGGAATTACCTGAAAGTGAAACTGTAGCATTTAGGTGAGGGTTACCTGTTTTAAGAGGAAGTTCTCCGGTTCTCCCTATCATCCAAAGCGCTTTGAGGCACGCTGTTGGCGCTATATAAAAATAAATTGAATTGAATTGAATCCATGGTTTCTGTTAAAGCCTGCTTTGGCACCCTCAGTGGCAAATAAGGGCCTGCATCACCCCCCGCCATACTCACAAATAAAATATTTAAAACGTAACTACCGAAAGTGTTTCTGTTTTATGCTCAGGACAACATAGGCTAGACCAGTTGGTTTTATTTAGGAGAATAAATAAAAACAAAGTGCTCCACAGGCAAAACAGCAGAGATCTGATACAGCGTGGTTTGGTGTCACTGGGAATCAGTTGTGTTGTCCATGAGTGACCACGGTCACGGCTTGAAGAAGCTCTCAGTGCAACTTATCTCATGTGTCCTTCTTTACAGAGAACAGCCTGTCATCACAACATGTGCCAAGTTAACATAGAGTTATTGATTCATCTGTCCCCATGGTGGAAGTCAAACAAGGCAGTCAGTTTCATACAGCTTCTGCTGAAATTGCACACAAACAAATGAGTGGTGTAATAATCCTGTGAGCCCTGGGAGAGAGGGGTCTGTGTTGTGAGCCAATGAGAGAGAGGGGTCGGTGTCGTGAGCCAATGAGAGAGAGGGGTCGGTGTCGTGAGCCAATGGGAGAGAGGGGTCAGTACCATGAGCCCTGAGGTAGTGGGGTCTGTCAAATGTCGATGTATTGTTCATCAGTTTCAATGCCTTTCCCTTTTCTGGCTTGTAAATGTTTCATATGTAGAAATATTTCAGTGCAAAGTACAGACATGCCTTTTAAAATGGGTTCTAAGTGGATGCTTAATTTACAGTAGTCATTTGTGATTTATGTCGTTAAAACCACTAGTGTTTTTTATCGCATTCAGTTAATGAAAAGAACAAATCAAATAAATGTTAATTCTTTAAAACAGCACTTATGGATCTTTTTATGTTGCAGTTTTACAAAAGAACCCGCCTTTGCTAATATGCCCCCCATTCTCAACATCAGCACCCCCTCCGAGCCAAACACATTTTTCATAAAATCTCATAAGAGGCCCAGGCAAAAAAAAAAGAGTGGAAATCTGCTAAAAAGTGAAAAATTTTCATTCCCGTATTTACCAAACTCATTTTCCAGTTGCAAGTAATTTAAATAAATGTGAAAAGAAATTAGAGAACTGTTTGTCCCATCAGCAGTTTACATTACAGGTTCCTGGTTTAAGACCAGGTATGTTTTGGTATTAGTTGGAAACTTATTTTATGGCACCAGCACAGCGAACCACATTGGTGAAAAGGGTCCAGAGAGATGGGTGTAGAACTGGACCCTGGCTTTGAACGTATGAGATGACAATGTGACTACTGAGCCTACATGCTGCCCATACCGTGATATAAGCCTAATATACAACATCTCATATTGGCACCTTCTCCTGAAACACTCTAGTATCTATCAAACGTAAAAAGAACATGGATAGTCTAACTACTTTCAAGGACCATCACCATCGTCCATCCATCCATTATTAATCCATGATACCTAACTGCATATCCTTATTCGGGTTGCAGGTTAACTGGACAGGGCACAAACCTTTAGCAGTAAACACACACACACACACGCACACACACACACGCGCACATGTGCGCACAGTGCTACCCACTGACTCTGTACTCCCAATCAGATGGTTGAGCAGCATCTATGAATGGCTGTAGCACCCGCCAATCAGCTGGTTCATACTAAAAAAGCATCTGTGAATGGCTGTAGTACCTGCCAATCAGCTAGTTCATACTAAAAAGTGTCTGTGAATGGCTATAGTACCCACCATTGAAAGGGCTCAGATTCTGAAATTTTCACACTGCCTGCCCTCTATCAACACCTTCACTTATAGACCAGTGCCAAGGGCCCACGACTGACCCAATTTTCACTGTGAAAATGATGCTCAAGACCCATTAAGTTTTACTGAAAATGGCTATCGCCTTGCAAATATAACATCGGATTAGACAGTTTACATTTAAGTGTCATCACATAGGCGGCCTCTCATGTCAGCTATTGGAACACTGCATTTCATTCTTGCTAACACATGAGATAAATTACAGACTCACTGCAGTGCTGCGATGACCAAAGGTTACTGTTCGTGATTTACTGTTACCTGTTATTAATTAAATAGTCATTAAAGTATCGGTAATCTGATGGAACGTCATGAAAGATGATGGCTCAGTAGTGCATGACGAAGCACAAACAATGGAAACACAGAGTAAGTAAGCAAACTCCATCTTGTTTAAACAGCCCACAAATGGAAATGATATTGCTGCATTACTTCAATACCAACAACAGCAACACCCAAATCAATCTGCTACATTTACCCCCGACGACACTCTAAGCACATGACGGAGTGTCCAATTATGCTCCATAGCCATTATGTCCACAAGTTTACACTAAAGTTCATCGGCAACGGTTGCACCACCAACCGCCAGCGCACCAATTTAAGAGGATAAATTTTGATGCTGTGTTAGTTTTTCGGAAAGCTTCCTGAATTAATTTCTCAACTGTCTCCTTAATGAAAAGATTTCCATTTGGATGGCTATTAATTATGCAGACCAATTAAATCCAAATGCCTGTAAATCACGCTGTGGGATTTAGAAATGCGTTTTCTGAAATGTCAGGAACAAACGCGTTAGTCAGAATACTGATATCAGTCCGTACGTGTAACTTCAGAACGCTCAAATAAAACAAGAAAAATGCATCCTGGTCTGACACTTGTACATATCGAGCTAATTTAGAGAGTGGTACGTGGTGTTAAAAAGGTCCAGATTAAATAAGTGATGGTGTTTTAGTACAATTTCTGCTGGGGATTTCTGTCATATTATGATAAAGATTTCACATTTATTGGTTTGACTCTTGCTATGCATGTTACAGAGGCGATAGTATACGGATTGAGTGAAAGAAACTAGCTTTCATTTTTCATTGCTGCTATTTATTTATTTAGCATACAATCATTTGGATAACTTGGACTCTTTGGTGCATTAAGTAGGTAGTTTATATGAAGCACACTTTGTCCAGACTCCCCATCTGTCTTCTCCACATGACACTATGGGATAAGGTCTGTGTGGATATTCCATGTCTGCTTACAGGTGAACAATAAAAAGGAACCCTGCTCCAAATCTACCACGCCCCTCCGACGAGGAGGGGTTGTTGTGAACGCTGGACTTAGGCATCATGCGTTCAGGTGAGCGCTTGTACAGCTTTGCACTACAAAGATCCAAACCTGCGTAACTGTGACCACATAAATATGCTCAAAGAATCAATCACTCTTTACTTATGCACTTTTACCCAAACTGTGCGATGCAATTTACCTTTATCATTTTCTTCTTCAGTGTTTCTCCGGATTATTTTTTTCAAGGAAAGCCATGTGACATATTTAAGAAGCTACTCAATAGCCCCTTGCCCTAAATTGCCACCACACACGGCCTCGCCTGTGTGTGACCACCTACCGGTGCTATCCTCATACACCACAGTGACGGTCTTCCACCTGTAGAACTGCACAACGTCCAGAACGGCCCGGCTGATGCAGGTGTACTCTGGGTACAGGTTGATGTAAAAGGTGTCCTGGTTGTCTACAGAAGGATGTTTCCATCGTGTCTGTATGTGGGGCACCTCCAGGGCATTGCAGATGGACTGGACTGCGCTGACTGAGGAGCTGTGGGAGGGGCCAAAGACTGCTGCCACACCCAGAGCCAACTGGTCACAGGCTTTGGGAAAGGGTGAGGGGGCAGGGGATTAGTTGTATGTCATTCACATGCTTAACAAAAGTTCCACAGCATCAGTTTTTGGTTAAAAGGGAGTAAATATGAATATCCACTGTCAAACTGGCTAATTCACACAAGTGTAACTTCTTTGCACATCACTACACTCATGTTTGATTGACTGTTAACACTGATTATTAGGCTGAAGACATCAGAAGTGAGCGGGAGGGAAATGCTACATGAGAAAAATGCTGGCTAATTTATTCAGCTCTAATTTTCATGCAGACTTTTTGGCTGCTCTATTATTAATCACACTCATTATATTTAGTAGAACAATGTCATTTGTTTAACACTGTATAATGGGGCACAAAAACAAAGTCACATTTTTATGAAGAATTCTTACCCCTTCTGGAGGCCTCAAAGCTGTCAAACATGTTTATCCTCTGAATGTCGTAAGTCAGCGTGGTGTTCGGCATCAGAGTTCGGTTTCTGTTGATGTTTGTTATGGCAAATTTGAAGGCCAGTTCCTCCACACTTATAGGTTCGTTTTCTAGGGTCTCAAAAATACCTCCTGCAGGGACATGAGAAGAAGTTGGTGAGGGTGGGGCGGTGGCAGAATATTAAACGGTCAAAGAAGTCTTTAACTGTGAGGGTTCAATATATGTTAAACATTTAATTTAGTGTCACAGAAAAAGCACGAGTTGCTGGCCTAGAATAATCATAAATGTTGTTCGGCAATAAAGACAAATCTAAGCTTATAATGTTGTGCCAAACCTTTTTTCACAGTTGTATAAAATTTTACAATTCCACAAGAGTCGGTTTGAGGGTAAGAGGTGCAATTCTTCAGCTTGCTTGAATAACTATAAAATGCTTCTCTTGGGAAGAGTGTAATAGCGCATTAAAACCGCTGACATAAAGCACATCGTGCATTTTGAGTCGCGCCCAGGGGCGTTCAAGAATCACAGTGGAGCAAACGAAAGGCTGGGGGTTTAAGTGTGAATGCTGAGATGAGTGCGCGTGGAGTTACAAACGCACATCTTTTCACAAGCAGAGGGAGCAGAAGTGTTCCGCTGGATGACATAACTCCATCAGCAAACTGGTGCCGCCTGCACATATAGAACATTACACTAAACAAAAAGTCTGGATTTCCACACAGCTAGCACCATTGCCTTCCTGGCTTAAATGGCAGGGTTTCATGGTCCTCAGCCCATCAAATGTGAAGGAAAAGGCCAGGCCTCCTGCAGGGCCTGGATACCTGCCGCGTTTTAACTTCACCACCCCCTACAGCCTGGCGGAACATCAATTATGATAAACAAAACTAAAAAGAGACTGTGGGCACCAGTAATAAAACTCTTCACAAATATTCAAGTGCTTATGTGTGTAGAATGTAATCAGATCTGATCTGATAATATCAAACTGCTGCTTATCCTTATCAGGGTTGGAGGAGACCTGAACAGGGTGCCAACCTATAGCAGGGAACACAATCACATCTGATGGATTGTGAGTGAGTAGACGGGCTTTCAGTAATCCAAGCTCTTCAAGAATGAAGTTCCCCATGGCTATTGTCTGGTCTATAGGGTTAACTGTCACTAATGTAATACTTACATCTGTTCCGACATCAGTAACAAATCCTGTGCATCATTAGAATAGTCGTTTTTGAACATGGGGGCCCAAAGCAATATCTAATATTGCCCCACCACCACCGGAAAAAAAAAGGCTGGGCTGTATAGGAAGAAACAGTCCTAATACCAGTCATCAAACACCATACTATTTTTTTGTGGGTCAAACAAAATTTGTGCTGAAATTCTGGGCTCCACATGTAAGAATGATTCAGTGGGACAATAAGAACATCCAGCTGACGTATGGGGGGGGGGGGGGGGTGAATGACAATAAATTAACAGTTATTTCAAATTAATTCCATAAAGGTAAATGACCTGAACGGAGCTGGAAAATAAGTTCATATAAACAAACCAACACACAATATAAATTTCATTCCTAGAGACAGAATTACTTAGGTGTAGCAAACAAGGGAACAAGCTGTACCATTTTGCTCAAATCCTAGAAGTGTAGACATGAGAACTGCATCCCTTTAAAACATTTCCTTTTCTTTGCACACTCTACATTTAACACTTAATTGCTTAGATGGTTCTGTCTAAACTACCTTGCAGATTAACTTGATGTTTTATTCTATCAGTTTATATATCTAGTTTCAGCATAACAGGATAATCCTCCCAAGGCTATGTTCTTATATTAACTGTTAACATCATTCAGGAATGAATTGTATTAGTACATTAGAATGGATTTAAAAGCAGATATTATTCCTGCATGACAGAAAAGACATTTACCAAGCATGTGCAGTGGGGATGCAAGGGGGCTGAGTGGTCAGGAAACTCCTCTTTTCTCCTAATAGACAAAAGCACCCCTCAGTGTAATTAATTAGTCAATAAAGACGCCCATTTTTACCAGAGCACCTGCCCCTGAAGATCTTTCCTTACGCCTCTGTCTTTACCCCAGTGTTTCCCAGCCTTTCTTGAGCCACGGCACACCACCAAACAAAAATGTCACAAAAAGTATATATAATTAAATATAATGACCACTGGATAATTTGATTGGATAATTTCCCACGGTACACCTGATGATCTCTCATGGCGCACTAATGTGCTGCGGCACAGTGGGGGGGAATCACTGATTTACCCTATGTGAAGACCAAGGATGAGACTGTAAGACTGAGCGGATGTTACCAAAAACCCACGAGCTAAGAGTGTGCACTATGGATGAAATAGCAAATCAGATTTAATTTGTTTTAGGTTAATCCTATAAACAAAGCTAAATAATGCTTGGATTTGTGCAATATTTCCAGTCCTGTTCTCGCTTAGGTCAGTTTGGAATATTTCAGTACAAATACTGATTCACTGTAGAGCATGGATTTTTTTTTAATCCTTAGTGGGGAAAAAAAATCACCAAGAATTTTGTTCTAATGGTTTTTCTTAGGAAATGATGACCATTGAAATGTAACCGTATTTCAGAGCCAGTCCTCACAGGTTCACAATGAAGGGGGTTAGTTTTTAGTTCAAACCTGAGTGACCTGTTCTAATCAGCTTTTAGAAACATGTGTGGTGGCTTCAAAAATTATTGTTATTATAGCCAGTCACTATGGCAGCACAAAACTAAAAAATAAGTTTCCAGGTAAATATTATCAAGATGCTGAGATGCTTAACAAGAACTGCAGTTAAATAAACTCTGCTGCCAAAACAGTTAATGCCCACCATATTACAAGCTTGCAAAAGGTCACATGAAAAGATGGAAAAAGGGTGAGCAGAAGAGCAGATCCAGGACTTTAAACCAAGCAGCCAGCATCTAGTTACTGCAGCAGTAAGGTAAGTAAGCACTCTGGTATACCATGCCTAAAATCAGAGCTGAGTGTGTTGACTTTGGAACAAAAGCTGTGAGAGACTGAGCTTCTGTTGTCTTCATTAACAGTGAAACCTACAGCAGCTAATAATGCTGTCACTAAGAAAAGTCTTTGGTCTTCAGAAACACACGGACTTGAGTACAGCCGTCAATACACATATCTTCAGCGCAGGCGGCCGGCGTTCATCCTTTACTTTTTCGGTGCTTTAATAGGATTAAGGCTTCAATACAGAGATGGCAATATTGCAATTCTGTGTCTTCCAAGTGTGACGGGAATTTTTTTTTTTAAGTGTGCACAAGCAAAACTCCCCCGCTGACGCTACAATTCCGTGTTTTCCGCCCCTGCCGTAAGAATACCTTTAGCGGTAAACGGCAATTATAAACGTGGGGATATGCAGCGTGTCGGTACGGGACGAAAGACTTCTCACTCGTGAGCGCGTGCCATCTGCCGTGTAACTACCGCCGGTTTGAAAACGTGCGTTTTTTTTCCCGGACTGCGTGATTCCGGTGATCTCGCACTTCCAGTTTCGATGATTGCACGTTATGTCCACCCAAAAAGTACGGTAATCCAAAGCATTTACATTTCCGCGCGTGTGCCGCAGAGACATACTACACTGGGTGAATCTTATTAGCCGATGGCACAGTCACCATTTAGAGAGGAGATTATCAAGAAACAGAATCTGTTTTACTACACAAAAATTCAATTCAATTCAATTCAATTTATTTTTATATAGCGCCTTTCGCAACAGCATGCCTCAAAGCGCTTTACA
>JABJVR010009088.1:0-10138 GCA_025773905.1 Chitala chitala
GTGTGTGTGTGTGTGTGTGTGTGTGTTTGTGTGTGTGTGTGTGTGTGTGTGTGTGTGTGTGTGTGTGTGTGCGTGTGTGTGTGCCCTGCGGTGGGTTGGCGCCCCGCCCTGGGTGTTCCCTGCCCTGCGCCCTATGTGTTCTGGGATGGGCTCCAGGCTTCCCCATGACTCTTAACTGGATGAAACGGTATGGAAGATGACTGACTGAAGTGCATCTTAAAATTTGAGCAGGCAGATGACTTGACTGCAGCTAATTTACATTGTAAAAATGACTGTATTGTGATCTTTTTCATATAAGAAAGCCAAAAGATCATGTGCGTTTTAATTCTTAGAAATGTGTGTAGGCTGTAGCACCTTATAAATGCCTTCATGAAAATGAGCAATTACATTTAATATTCTGATTAAATTGTCGTTATTAAATTGCTTACCTTTCTAATGTTTTTTCAGGAGTACATGCAGATATATTTTTGTGATAAATCTGATGTCACTGGTAATATCTTAAATATGTTTACCTAAAACACTTAATTGCTGATTAAAAATAAATCTGTACAGGAAAGACTTACGTGGGTCTCAAGATTGCCCAGGCTCTCATGACAAACTCTCACGTGTGGGCAGAGGATGGAGCAGTGCCACCTGTGCTGGTGGTCTGCTACACTAACCATGCACTGGACCAATTCCTGGAAGGTGGGTCTTCAGCACAACTGATTTGCCTATCACAAAGTGTACACAGAAAGCAGATCAGGGTTTTTTGGTGTGTTTGATGCATGTGAAATAGGACCAACCAGTGACTGATTGCCTTGGCTATTATCAGTAGATGGGTTTGCATTTATCTGATGGACAGATGTGATGCTGTCTTACTTGGAGGGTTGCGCTCTTCCCCCACAGGTATTGAGGGCTTCCTGAAGGAAGGCATTGTGAGAGTGGGTGGGCGCAGCAGCAGTGAGGTGTTAAAGCGCTTCAACCTGAGGGAGCTCACTGGGGCCTCCAACTTCTTGTATACCCTGCCCCCCCACCTGCGCCGTGCACATGGAGCGGTGAGCCCTTAGCCCTGCCCCCGCCATGACTCATTACGACGGGGCTTTCATAAGGAAGCATTTCTGCTGCTTCTGTCACGCATCTTTTCACGTAGCATGTGTTCAGGGTGCAAAGTGTCAAGAAATTAGAATAAAGTTATGGGTTGCGGTTTCCAGATCCAGTTTTAATTTGTTGTACAGTTAGTTGTACAGTCAGTGCACAGTTACTGATCAAATGTTTTCTAGATGTAAAGAAGTCTGTAATGGAATGCACATCAAGTAGGTTACTGTAACGTGTCCATGTGTAAATGAATTTATACAGATGAAGACAGAGATTACTATCATTAGTAGTATTACTGTGTGTGGATTCAGATGTCATGTCAACACCATGCAAAAATTATTGCATTCAACTGCTGTTACTTTCGGGAAGCTTTTGAGTGAGCTTCTTTCTCAATGGCTTTTTCAGTGCGAGCTCAAACTCAAACAGTTTAATTTTTAGACAAATCAAATTTCAATTGTATTTTATACAACTAGGAGACATTGAACTTAGTCTTTCAGTAAACATTCTACAAAAAAAAAACTGCAACACTTCCTCAGGCTGCGTGATGGCCTTTGAAATGCGGAAGCAAGAGGAGAAAAAGCATGCAGGGCAGGTTAGGCTAAGCGCCCAGGCACTGCCATCTCTGTCTGCACAGATCAGCATGCAGATGGCGGAGGCCGAACGGAAGATTCTGGAGGAGGCCAACCAGCTGGAGTGCAGCCTGCGAGGAGTCCTCAAAGAGCAGTTCTTAGAGAAGTTCATCTCCGAAGAGCACTGGCTCAGCCTGCACATGAACCCCGTAAGCTGCCCCACACAGCCCCACCTTCCAGCATTCTGCTTGTGCTGTACAGACAGGTATTTAGAAGAAAGGAAGTGATTGTGCAGCATTCCTGCAGTCAGTACAACGTAAACATGACCCTAAAAAGGGGCGTTCTAGTCTACAGTCCTCTATCGGCTCTTTTTACTGAGAAAGTAAGGTGTTTAATCATACACAAATGGTATGTCAGTGTATTAATCATTGGGATTAGTTTGATAAACATTTTGGCACTTAATAATTCTAGCACTTGAGGACTGAAACAACACATTGGTCTCTAGATGACTGTGTATGTTAATCTGAACATTGTGTGTAGATGTGGGATGGATTTGAAACATGTGGAAAGAAGCAATCGCTGATTCTTGAGTGGCTTGGGCTTGGATTCACTGCCTTCCAGCAAAGGGCACAGCACCCAGGCATAGAAAATGCTGGTAGGCAAACGTGGGGACAAAATAAAAGGACACCGTAATGGACCTTTAACTTGTCAACAATACCAAAATGTTCACAAATGTTAATTACTTAGAAATCAGTCTGGTAGAAACATCTAACATAATCCTCAGAGCCATTAGACTGAATTGATTACCTGATTTGTTGTATTTATATTTCAAATTTAAGGAGAGATATTTTGCTATTGATAGACATCTAAACAAGATATAAATATTAATGTGAATGAATCCTGACAGTCATGCCATATGTTGAGATGCTAGTGGAGACTAGTAGAGTGTTGATTTGAAACACATTCTCTTTGAAACGACAGAGGTGGAAGAGGAGGAGCAAGTTCACGAAGAAGAGGAGGAGTTGGTGGAGGTAGAGGAAGAAGCTGCTTTGATCGAAGCTGAGCGCATCATCGAGGGGGCCGACCTGCATGAGAAAAGCAGCAAGAAAAAACAGTCTAAAGCAAACCTTGCAGTGCAGGAGCTGGCTAAACAGATGCTGTCCCTCAACCTGGATCACAATGAGCAAGAGGTTGGGAAGGACCAGGGTGAATGGCAGGTGATAACCTCTGGAGGTCAACACCTCCTATTTCTGTATGTGCCTCATAGTCTTAATGTGATGTCACGTGATAGAGTATAATTCCACAATCAATGAGTCGCTAGTAAGTTCCACACTCTGATGGCAAATATGACTAAGCAAATCTTAAAAAAAATGCATAGGGATCTTGAGTCTAAAACATTCTTCTATTCATGTGCTTTAAAAGCCTATGATTTTATACTTTTACATAGCTAGATGGTTATTACGAACACCTTTCTTAATAGTTGAAAAGCAGGCCTCCTGCCATGTCTCTTACTGGTAGTCTCTGGGTCAAAATATTATCAAGCATTACATATGCCAGCTGAAATATCCTGCCAGATACTGGTACTGGCCCGTCTGAAAGCCTGAGTTCTGCTCATACATAATCAGATACAACGGGATCAGAAGAAAAAGATGAAGCAGCGTATTTTCCGGGAGCTGGCTAAGGGCAGCGCCATGAGTGAGGAAGAGGAGGCTAGGATACATGATGTGTGGCGACTTAGCTTACAGAACCGCTGGAAGCTCTACAGGTAAAACGTCTGGATTAGCTGCTCTAGGCAATCAGCCTAGAATCAGACTATCATCATTGGTTTATTTACAGATGTGAGAAAAAGTCTGAACCCTATGGAATTTCTTGGATTTTTACAATAATTACATGTAAAATGTAATCTGCCTTAACTCACAGCACAGAAATTATTTACTTCTTGTTCAAATTGTTTAATCATTCAGTCCAGGATAGAAATATTTAATAAGTGGTAGAACATCCTTTAGAACATCCATTAATAACTTCCAGAAAATATTTTCTGAAGCTGCCTTTTAAACCATTCCCCTTGCCTCAGTTTATCAGTATTATTGGGATTTCTTGCATAAACAACACTCTTAAGATCATGCCACGTCATGTAATTAGATAAGGTCTGGACACTATTTTTCTTTGCTTGTAAACCATCCAGCTGTTGATTTACAAGTGTATTTTGGAACATTGTGTTCTTCCAAGTTCTGCTAAGTTTCAGTTGTAGGACTGGTACCCTTATATTCTCCTGTGAAATATCTTGATATGATTTTGAATTTGTTGTTCCTTCAATCTGCGGTGGATTGGCGCCCCACCCTGGGTGTCCTTTGCCCTGTGCCCTATGTGTTCTGGGATGGGCTCCAGGCTTCCCTGTGACCTTTCACAAGATGAAGCGGTTTAGAAGATGACTGACTGACTGACTGTTCCTTTGATGGTTAAAAGCCATTCGTGCCTTGAGGCAGCAAAGTAACTTCCTCCACTACCCTTTACAGTAGGAATGAGGTTTATGTGTTGGTGTGCTGTGTCTCATCTCAGCACTGTAGAACATCCAGGCTTATGCAGAATTGAAACGTAGATCGTGGTTTCTATCATGATGTCTTTCCACAAGCACCATGTTTAACGTTTTTTAAACTTATTTACTAGAGACTGTAGCAATTTCAGCAGGTCTTTTGCTGTCACCCTTGGGTTCTTTTTCATTTACTTCAACTTTGGAAATTGTACTCTTAGTGTGACCTTTGTAGGACACTCACTCCTTGGGAGAGTAGCAGTAATAATTTGTAGTTTGTCTTATTGTAGAGTGCTGTGCACCCAGGTGTTTAGAAATGCTTTTGTAGTCTTTTTTAGCTTCACACTTCCCTACATTTTCCCCCTAAGGTCCTCTGGAAGTTGTTTTGATCGTGACATAGTTCATGTGAAAATATCATTCTTGAGCAGGGCAAACACTATCAGTACACCAGACTTTTTCTGTAGGGCAGGGCTCCTTTATAACCCACATCACCAGTTCCCCGTCATTGACTGGGCTCCAGTTTGCCGTAGGAGAAGTCATTAGTCCAGAGGTTCACATACACTGTCCACTGTGGACTGAATGATTAAACAATGTGTTCAATAAAGAAAAAAGTACTATTGCTTCTGTGTTCTTAGTTTAGGCAGACTATTACTGTGACTTTGTCAAGCCCCAGCCTGTCATGCCTCCTTGTGTCCTTTAGGTGTCGCCCCTGCTTGTGTTTTATATTGCTGAGTCATTGTAATTATGTCATTAGTGCTTTCTATCTATGTCTTGTTTTCCTGGTTACTAATTAAGTTCCCCTCTTGTACTTTTTCCCTTGCTAGTTATTGTAGAACTGTAGAATGTAGAATCTCTGTTAGTCCCAAGCCTATTTCATGCCTTGTATCCCTTCGTACCTTGTTTTTGCTGTGAATGAACATCCCTCTCTGCATTTGGACCTTGCCTCAGCCTGTCTGCTTCATGACAGACGTAGATAAAGACCAGACCAAATTTTACATGCAAGAAAAGGTTTCACAAACTTTTAAACTTTCTCACACAACAAATATAAATATTGCATTTATATGATGTTGAAAATGTTTTATGTGCCTTAACAACATATTACTTCAGTTATAAAGTTTGACAGAAATTGTGCCTGTGAAGTCCATCTTCTTTTTTTCAGCAGACTCTCTTGTTGTGAATTTTAGTGGCAGTCACATTTTCGTTCCCCATGGGTTACAGAGATTTTGAAATGAAACCCAACTATACTCTGGTATGAGAGGTGCATTTTACAAGACTGTCAGTTAGCAATGGTGCGCAGTTGGGTCAGACAGCGGTGGGAGGCATATATACGCAGATGTGAGCTTGTTCTGTCACGGCAGGCTGTGGCTGCTACGGTACCGCGTGGACATGCGCACCCGAGCTCTGCAGTCAGAGCGGGCTTACCAGAGTGCGGCCGAGCGGCTGGCAGAGGTACGGCTGCGGCAAGACCTGTGCGTGCTCAAGGAGGCCCGGGTGATTGGCATGACCACCACTGGGGCAGCCAAGTACCGGCGCATCCTGCAGGAGATCCAGCCCCGCTTGGTGATTGTGGAGGAAGCTGCTGAGGTTCTGGAGGCACACACCATCACAACGCTGAGTCAGGCCTGTCAGCACCTCATCCTCATTGGAGACCACCAGCAGGTGAGCTCTCCTCTCCTCTCCTCTCCTCTCCTCTCCTCTCCTGTCCTAGGGGAGCCCTGCAAAGGCTTCTGCTTCTCTTGTTACTTACACTTGCAATATGTTATCACAATATTTTAGTATTACAGTATTACTTTTATTGTTATTCCTGTTATTTGGCTTTCATGCTCTTGTTGTTGTTTTATCACTGCTAATGCTAAACCCAGTATTTTATCAAAAGTGACTTGTTCACTTTACAGTTTTACCTATTTATAATAATTTTACCTATTTTGATTTGGAATTATGCACATCCTCTGAATTTGACTTGAAAATTCTTAGAGGTTCACAATGTTATATTAGGTTTATTTTTAAAAACATGGTTAATAAATGATTATTACTGAAAACAAAAATAAATTTGAAATGTATGATTTTTTTTTATTTCAAGTGAAAAAAAACTTGTCGTTTTCTTTATTTCTTTGACTGTGTTTTTCCGGTTTCTCCCATGCCCACAGCTGCGCCCTAGTGCCACAGTATATGAGCTGGCCAAGAATTTCAACCTGGAGGTGTCACTGTTTGAGAGGCTGGTCAAGCTTGGCTTCCCCTTTGTACGACTGAACTACCAGGTCAGCATGCGCCCTGGGACCAGTCTCCTCCCAGCCTTCAGGCTAATGTGATCAAAGTGTCCGTCTCTACCTGCACATCTTCTCTTGTGCTGTTAAACTAGTTTGTATTATTTACATGAACTTCCAGTTATTTGAACCCTGAAATCACTTTCTGTTATCACAGCATCGCATGCGGCCAGAAATCGCTCGCCTTCTGACTCCCCACATCTATTCTGAGCTTGAGAATCACCCATCAGTGCTGCAGTATGACAACATAAAGGTTTGCTTTCCCTTTTTAACTGCTCGATTGTAACCATCTTCATTTAAATTAAAATTTTGAATTAGGGAAAATTTGCATTAGTAACCTAAAGAAGGTAAATATACTTAAAGAAGGTAAATATACAAGTGATTCCTCTAAAAAAAAAAAAAAAAAAGGTACATACAGAGAAAAAAGATACAAAGAGTGACAGAGAATGTAAAATGCAGCCAGATTTAATTATCTGTCCATTCACTGCTTGTTGCAGGGGGTTCTGTCCAATTTGTTCTTTGTGGAGCATGAGTTCCATGAGGAGGAGATTACAGATGGACGCAGTCACAAGAATGTTCACGAGGCTCTCTTTGTGGTGGCCCTGTGTCAGTACCTCTTGTTTCAGGACTATCAGCCTTCCCAGATAACCATTTTGACCACCTACACTGGACAGCTGCATTGCTTGCGCAGACTGCTCCCTGCTGCACAGTTTTCTGGGGTCAAAGTTCATGTAGTTGACAAGTACCAAGGGGAGGAGAATGATATAATTTTACTGTCATTAGTGCGCAGCAACCCCGAGGGCCGTGTGGGTTTCCTGCAAATTGCAAACCGAGTGTGCGTGGCTCTGTCGCGGGCAAAAAAAGGCCTGTACTGTATAGGCAACCTGAGCATGCTGGGCAGGGTGCCACTGTGGAGCAACATCCTGCACACGCTCCGAGAACATGGCCAAGTGGGTCGACACCTGACGCTCTGCTGCCAGAACCACCCTAACACTCGTGCACTGGTGTCATGCGCTGAGGAGTTTAAACAGGCGCCCGAGGGGGGCTGCAGACAGCCATGTGACTTCCGTTTGGCGTGCGGCCATGTTTGCATGCGTGCTTGCCACCCATATGATGCGGCCCACCGGAAGTTTGAGTGCATGAAGCCATGCCAGAAGGTGCTCTGCGCCTTGGGTCACCGGTGCCCGAAGTTCTGCTACCAGGAGTGCCCCAAATGCCCTGAGCTTGTAGAGAAGGTCATTCCATTCTGTCAACACAAGCAGATGGTCCCTTGTCATGAGGATCCTTCCCTTTTCATCTGCCAGGAGCCGTGTGGGAATAAACGACAGTGTGGTCATCCCTGTGGCTCTGTGTGCGGAGAGTTTTGCCCCCTGCGCTGCATGGTGTATGTGACGGTGGAGCTGGATTGCGGGCACAGCCAGGAAGTGTTCTGCTACTTTACTGGATCAGATGCCAAGAGACAGCGTCCTGTCTGCAGAATGCCATGTAGTGAGAAGCTGAAGTGTGGGCATTTGTGCCCTGGTAACTGCCATGAATGCCACCAGGGCCGCTTCCACAAAGCCTGTGGCTTGATATGCAACCGACCACTTGTCTGCTCGCACTTATGTAGGGAGCGATGCACCAACGACTGCCCACCATGCACAATGCCTTGCCAGAACCGCTGTATACACAGTGCCTGCCGAAAGGCCTGTGGCCTACCCTGTGCCCCCTGTATGGAGCCATGTGCCTGGCAGTGTCCCCACCAGCGCTGTACTAAGCTCTGCCATGAGCCCTGTGACAGACCGCCTTGCTACCAGCCCTGCAGCAAAACTCTCCCTTGTGGTCACCGCTGTATTGGATTCTGTGGAGACACCTGCCCCACCAAGTGTCGTGACTGCCACCACGATGAAGTGACAGAAATTTTCTTTGGCACAGAAGATGAACCACTGGCCTTCTTCATCCAGCTGGAAGACTGTGGACATCTCTTTGAGTCATCCGCTTTAGACCGATACATTAACGAAGGCCAACAGAATTCAGACGACCAAGAAGGTCATGCTATTCGGCTTAAAGAGTGCCCCAAATGCCGCACGCCCATCCGCAGGAACCTCAGATATGGCACTCATGTCAATAGTAGCCTGGCTGAGATTGAGAAGGTAAAGGCAATGATGAATGGATCACCAGAGGTGATTGAGAAGCGACGAAAAGAACTCCTGAAAGACCTTAGGAGAATGGATGTCCTTCTCATTTACAACCCGAAAGAACACGATACAATTATGGAGCAGCTGAAGGAGGGTGACCTGACGTTGTCAGCCTTGTGGATACTTGAAAACAAAATTGCATTCTTGAACAGACTGTCAGAGCTGACAAAGACAATGAAGAAGCACATGTTAAGTGAGCACAGGGAGATCTTCTCTATGCGCATTGAGGAATGCTTGGACTGGCTAGAGGATCCCCAGCAACGTTTCACAGAGCAGCAAGTCTCAGACTTGCAGAGTGAAGTCCAGAGGCTCACTTATCTGGCAAAACTTAATGAGGGCTGCTTTAGGGCCAGGCACAAAGTCGAGGAGGAGGCTGTGGCTATGGAGGTGAATGCCCTCAGGAAGGTCCTGGAAGGAATCTTGCCCTTCACCCAGGCTGATGAATGGTGGGCAAAACAAGCTCTGGAAGAGCTGATGGAGAAACTGTCTTGTGATGGACTGGGCATCACAGAGGAGGAGAGGGTGATGATTGTCAAAGCTATTGGGTTACGAAAAGGCCACTGGTACAAGTGCCCTAAGGGTCATGTTTATGCAATTGGAGACTGTGGTGGGGCAAATCAGATAGGTAAATGTCCAGAATGCAATGCCACAATTGGAGGCAGCAACCATGCCCTTGCCAGTGGCAACCAGTTAGCATCTGAGATGGATGGTGCCGAGTACGCTGCCTGGTCTGACGCTGCCAACATGTTAAACTTTGATCTGGACATGCTGTGATCTGGCAGATGAAGGTAGTGCTGACTTGAGAGACCTCAGGGAGCTACTAAAAAGTGCTCAATGTATTTAATCCTGTTAGCACAGAGCTAATTAGAACAGTTTCAATAGATCCTAATACACACACATTACGTGAAACGGTTCATCTTTTTAAGTTTTCATAGAAGCTGGAATCATGAAATTGAATAAGACATGAAATGTGTAGTGCTTAAAAATCCTTTTCTTAACTGTCATTGTACTAATCATATTAGACGTGCTAGACAATGTGAAAATAAAATAATAAATAATTAAAATAAAGTAACAGGCGATACTTTAAAATTTCAAAACTTGATTAAAAGTCAAACTATTATGCTTTTTTCTCTTCATTATATGATATGTAAATATTTCTTTTGTGTTGATTATTGCCGCTTTCACAGTTAAGGGATTCATAAGTTGTTTGTATGTGTCACTGTGGTATTGCATGTTTGAGGCTAATAATTTAAATTTACACTTGGGTGAAGGTGAAATTGAGAGGTTTATTATTTCTTTTTAATTGAATCAATAAGTGCACCTTTCGATAAGAATGTCTGAAGATGAACTAGTGTGTGCAGTGGAAACTCAAATAAATAATGACTATTTTCTCACTGACCCTCCTAAATATATGTTCTGTTTTCAACCACCTGGTGGCAGTAGGATCCTGCAGAGAGAGAGAGAGAGAGAGAGAGAGAGAGAGAGAGAGAGAGAGAGAGAGAGAGAGAGAGAGAGAGAGAGAGA
>JABJVR010009089.1:0-10138 GCA_025773905.1 Chitala chitala
CACTGTGACAGAGCTCCACACTGAGACAGAACACCACACTGTGACAGAGCTCCACACTGAGACAGAACATCACACTGTGACAGAGCTCCACACTGAGACAGAACACCACACTGTGACAGAGCTCCACACTGTGACAGAACACCACACTGTGACAGAGCTCCACACTGACAGAGCTCCACACTGTGATGCTGGGGAGGTGTAAATGTTTATAGGAAAACATACAGTATATGTGATTATATGCAGTAATTGTACAAAATTTTAAAACCAAGACAAGTGTAAGGAAGCACACTATTTATACAATTTTGAAGGTTAGGAGGTACACAGTCATGAAAGATTGACAGAGCATCAACACTAAAAGTCTTTTTCTTGTCACTGTACCTATGTAGGTCTCCTATTCACGTCACATCCGACCTGACATGAAGACTCATCTGGATAGGCCGCTGGTGGTGGACCCTCAGGAGAACCGTAACAATAATACTAATAAGACACGGCCCTGTGAGGGCAGCGAGCAGGAGCAGCGCCTCAGCCAGCAGAGGGCCGAAGAGTTCCTACGCAAACAGGCACGCTTCCACGAGAGGGGTGGTGGCTCTGGGCGGCCTTTTGAAAGAGCTGACTCAGCTGAGGCTCGAAAGGGTCGCAAAGAGCATGGTCTGGGCCAGTACAACCAGCACCATCACTCCCATCCATACCTAGATGGTCCAGATGACCAGAACAGAGACCCCCACCGCCGACCGCAGCACAGGGTGCCGGCGGGCCGTATCAAGGATGGCCATAGCATGTCCCCTCAAGGGGAGGGGGGCCCAGTAGAACACCGACGACCCCGGCAGCACCGCAGACCCCTGGAGGATGAGAATGGTGGAGGAGGCCGTGGTGGGCGACACAGAGGCTCAGGGGGGGATGGTGGAAATCTGAGCAGAGTTTCAGATGGAGGAGCAGACTGTGAACACACAGACGAGCCGGACAGGAGGCAGAGACGTCACCGGCATGGTGCCCAGTCCACATATGACAGCGAATGCAAGAGAGACAAAGACCGAGAGCGGGTCCGCCAGCATCGAGTCAGAAAGTAGGTGTAACAGGAAAGGATGAAGATGGTTTTCAATCTTATATCATGTATAGACTGTTTATATTGCGTTGGTACCAAATTTTTATTTTGTTGTATTTTTGTTTTTGATTTTAACGTTGTGACTTTCTGGAATGTTTTTTACTTCTATTTTCCTTCTTGTCCTTTTGCCACTCTCCTCCTCTTCCTTCCTTTGGTATCCATTTACAGGGAGGGCCAGGGAAACGGCCCACACCTGTCCACCACCAGGCCTATCCAGCAGAGCCTGACCCGCCAAGATAGCCAGTACAGTGAGGATATGGACAACATGATGAACAGCAAGCTGGTGACACAGCCAGTTGTCACTGCCACCCGCAACCACACAGGCCCCAATCCCCATGCCCTCTCTAATCACAGCCCCTCCACCCTACCCAGCCCTGTCAATCATGTCAGCAGCCCCATACTATCCAACAGTGCTCCCAATGCTGTGAAGACTCCTGGAAACAACCCCCACCTAGTAGGAAGCACCTTGGGCAATGTGTCTGAGAACAGCTTGATCCTCACAAACCCAGCCTCCACCCCCAGCAACCCCAGCAAGACTAGCATGAAGAAACCAGAGCATACCACTGTGAACATGCCTCCTGTGTACCCTTCAAACAATGCCATTCTGCAAGGTGGGTGCCACAAACTTTAGCCTGACTGCATTAGCTAGCATGCTACATTATCTGTATAGGATTATAGCTGAAACACTGGTGTACGGCTTCACTCTGTTCAGCTTTGTTGACAAGTCATTCAAATGTCACAACATTACAGAGCTCCGCACTATTGACAAGCCATATTAAATACCAAACAGGGTACACACACACACACACACACACACACACACACACACACACACACACATATACACTGAAGAAACTGCGGAATTGGGAGCATGACAGATGAATGAGACAGTAGAAGCAGCACGAGCTAAGTCCCCCCGCGAAGTAATACTGGAAGGTGGTCCCGGAGGGAACAGGACACAAAGCAGTGGGTGGAGGTGTTTTAGTGGGTGAGTCCCACAGTACCGAAAGGTGTGCATAAAGCATTTCACCTCCACCAAAAAAAAAAAAAAAAAAACACACACACACACACACACACACACACACACACACACACACACACACACACACATACATACTAAGGGTGTCTGATCCACCAGCATTTCTCTGCGCAGTGGGAGGAAACCCCTGCCTGCATGGGGAGTGTACATGGAAACTGCACACACAGCACTAAGAGCCAGATGTGAGCCCACAACCCTGGAAGTGTGAGCCAACAGTGTTAGATTAGCTGAATAAAGGTTCAAAAATTTACATTTAAACACAAGTGTGTATGACTGAAGTAACAAGCAAATTGTACCGTTTAGCAGTACATTAATGGAACTGCTACATTTAGGACAGTTTTTAAACAGAAACATACCCTATTTTCAAACAAGAGTATACACCAAAGTTTCACAAACATTTATTCATTGTATTCTTTTTTCTTACAACATTCAAATAACAGTCCATTAACATTTAATAGAAAACTCTGAAATAGTAAGGGAAATTAATAATTCATAATATATACATACAGTATTTACAAAAGGAACCAAAAAAGAACATCTTGGTTATCTGAATGGCTTACAACTGATTTAATGTAATGTATTTCTTCATTATTATACAACAGTTCATTCTGACCAAGGAGTTTGTTTTGATTTGATTGGACAAGAGACATTCCATGAGTTCTGATATATAGTATAATAGCACTGGGACATTTAAGAATAAATATCACGCCACTTCACAGGTGTTATAATGATCAATAATTACATTATATGTCAGCTGGGAGCTAAACAATACATTGTGATGAACAATGCAAAAAAGAAAAGTTTGTGTTGATGGAGCAGATTAAATAAACAAATCATAACCTGCGTGAATTAATAAATGGTGTTTATAAAACTGTTGTAAAAATGTAATATCATACTCAAGATCATGCTTTTGTACTAAATGTCAGCACAGCTCTGATGTCTTCAGCATTTGACCTACAGCCTTGTGCCTATGACTACATCACAGCCATGCTGATATTCAGTATAACACTACCTCTCACGCGATATTGTTTAACAATTGTTTAGTGCAGTTCTTTTCATTTGTTATAATACAGGTCTTACAATAACCATCTATGGAAAGGGCAAAATGTAGCAATGAAATAAATACGTAATAAAAATAACACAAATAAAGGTTTAAAAAGTTGTCTAAGGAACCTTCTGCACTAAAATCATGAGTTTTGCAAAGTTTTGAAAAGACACTTGAGACTCTGTTAATCTATAAATATTTCCCTTCCATATTTTTCCTCATCTCACCAAGCTTTGTTTTTTATGTAATTCAACAGTAATTATAGTAAGGTATATGTACACAATATATATTTAATTACAAATTTGACAAAAGTGCTGACAAATTCAAAAATACAATTAACATATAATTGAAATCACAGGGTGTAAAATGTGTTTAAGGCATCATCAGGTTTACATGCTTCTGAACTATTTGCAGCCTTTACAGAATTTATGTATTACCAGAGCTCTTGTAAAAAATGTGTAGTTTGATTTGGAAACTGACTATTTCACCTTACAGTTATGCAATTTTCCTAACAAACAAACTGAATGGCATTTTTTTATATCATCCACAGTTTTGTTCTCAAACAAAACATCAAAAATAGATAAATTTATGTATGTTATAAATATAACTTTCAAAATTATTTTTCATGTCTATCCAAAATAGCTTATTGTACATGCAATGATTGGAGTGTATGATTGCTTCATTACCACTTTTAGTTCCACATTAGACAACCATGTAAACGTGCTCTTTTTTCATGAAACATAACCACAAAATTCAGGTGACTTTTTAGAGAGGTTCTGGAATTGGATAAAGTTTTCGCTTTGTCAATCATGTAACATAAGTAAGTAATCTGATTGGCTTTCCTGTGGAGCTGCTGGATTACAGAGTTGTGGAGCCTTGTAGCTGGACAGACACTCTTTCCCTCTCTGACAGATTTTTAAGAATGACTACTTGTAAGAATGTCTGTTCTGTTCATCATCTCCATGTATAAATTTGAATAAGAATAAAAGGGAATGTAAGGTTCTTGTTTTGTGCACTATGCTTTTCAAGCCTGCATATGTCACCTGTTCTCTACCCACAGTCTCTCTCTCTCTCTCTCTCTCTCTCTCTCTCTCTCTCTCTCTCTCTCTCTGTCTGTGCCTCTGTACCCCTCTCGCTTTCTCTGTTTCTCTCTGTCCCTCTCTTTCTCTGTCTCTCTCTGTCTGTCTGTCTCCCTCTCTCTCTTGCCCATCTCTTCCATTTGCCTTCGTCTTCTTTGCTTTTCAGTAAACAAGAATGCCAACACGGACCCCTTGCCCAAAAAGGAGGAAGACAAAAAAGAAGAGGAAGATGATGATGAGAAAGGGGATGGGAATGGACCCAAACCTATGCCACCCTACAGTTCCATGTTCATCTTATCTACTACTAATCCGTAAGCAACCCAGCATCTTATCTGGCATCTGTGTGTCTGCTTGTTTGTATATGTTTGTTTGTCCTTCCATGTGTTTGCCTAGGTCTGTCTGCCCTTCAGTCTGTTTTCACCTCTGTGTCTGTCTGTCTGTTAGCCTGCTTGTATGTTTCCCTGTCTGTATCTTTCCCCCTCTGTCTCCTTGTCCCCTCTCTGTTCACCTGTCAGTCTGTTTGCCAGGCAGTCTGTCTTCATTGTCTTTCTGACTATCTGTTTGTCTGGGACATCTTCACTGTGACTTGGCTTGTAATGCTGAGTCTTGATAGCCATCTGTGTATATGTGAAACAGAAGCATTTGGTAGCGAATGAGGGCAGAGGTGTGGGTGTTGTGTGCTGCTGTGTGTGTGCAACTGGTGCTCAAGTTCTGCAGACGTAGTAACATTGTGTGTGTGTGCCACTGGTGCTCAGGTTCTGCAGGTATAGTAACTGATTGTGTGTGTGCCGCTTGTGCTGAGGTTGTGCTGGTGCAGTAACAGATAATATGTGTGTGTGTGTGTGTGTGTGTGTGTGTGTGTGTGTGTGCCTCTGGTATTCAGGTTCCGCAGGCTTTGCCACTACATCGTGACCCTGCGCTACTTCGAAATGTGCATTCTGCTTGTCATCGCTATGAGCAGCATTGCCCTTGCAGCAGAGGATCCTGTCCAGCCTGACTCCCCTCGGAACAATGTGAGATGGCCAGCACTCGTCCATCAAATAGCCAATCAAGCCTCACCCCTTACCTATTCTCCTGCATGTACACTTGGTTTTAGTGTTGTCCTTGTCCAACTGTAAAGAAGTGTCTACACACTTCATTACCATGTCCTTCCATGTTTCTAATTTTTTGCACTTTTCTCTGCTGTATAGTTTTCAGAACTGTATATTTTTTATCTACCTCTATACTGCATACATTATTGTTGTATACCTTATTTTACAAACACCCCGTGTCTCATACTGCTACCTTCTTGACATCTTGACGTCTCCCTGAGTGTGCTCTGACACATCGCTCTATTTTCAGGTTCTGCGCTATTTTGACTATGTGTTTACTGGGGTGTTCACTTTTGAGATGCTGATCAAGGTAAGGCTAAGTACACTGTTCCTTGGATCAGTTATCCCTGTGCTGCATGTTGGCTGAGTACCCCATGTCCTGTACTTTGTGTACCGTTAGGCACCCTGTGTAGGTACTAATCGTATGTGCAATAGTGTGTGTGCTGGGTAACCATGTGTATTCTGTGTGCTAGTTAGTTCTCTGCATGCAGGATTACCCTGTGGTGAGGGTTTTATGTGTCAGTTAATTCCGTGTTCAGTACTCTGTATCATGGAGAGTTGTGCTCATCATTTCATCAGCATGGCAACACTGTGAAGTATACTGTGACTTTTGTAAATTTTTTTAATGCTTTGTAATCTTTTCATTATTAACACACAGGCAACCCCTTGTGCATTAGTGTGTGCCCTGGTTAGCCCTACGCATAGTAAGGCTAACCCTGCATTCAGAATTATGCGTGCAGGTTAACCCTGCCTGCATGACATCGGGTGCATGATGGTTTGTTTAGTATTCGGTGATCAGGTTAACCCTGCGTGTATGAAGTGTGCTGGTTTGTTTATTGTTCTTTGTGCAAGTTAACCTTGTGTGTGCTGTTCTGTGTGTCTCCTTTATGCATTTTTCTCTGAAATGGGCAACACTATATAGTGTTTTGTTTGTGATACCCAATTTTGGATTGTTCTTTGTGTGCAGCTGCCAATATTTAAATTTCAATTTCAATTTATTTTGATATAGCACCTTTCACAACAAGTTGTCTCAAAGGGCTTCACAGAAAGAAATAATAGATAATACAGAGTTAACGGCAGGTTCTGACATTTTGTTTATCCCTTTGTGCACATAGAAATGAAGCTCCCCTTTAATACTTTGGATTGTTGGGACTTAATGTCATTAGTTCCAGTGTGAACAATCAAGCTGGAGACTTCATTGCTGGAGATTGAATCCAATTTTGCCTCTATGTCGGAAACTGTGGCCCCAGGGAGGCATTTAACAGAAACTGCTGTTTTGTGACGGCTAGGAATTCTAACATTCCTAACAATCAAGTCGCCAATAACAAGCACCTTTTCTGTTTTGCCAGATGTACTGCCAAGAACAGAGAACCTATTGCCAAGATTATTTGGTTACTGGGGTGCAGGAGGTCTATTCTTTGAGTTCCTGGACCTCCTTCTGACGGTTACCCAAGAATCACATTGAAGGGCTGTTGGTGCTGGCACCAAACTAGAGACAGTGGGGCCAGGAGGGTTTATTGCCAACTTTAAATTGGCAGGCTACGATTGATCTGAATCTAAAAATCCCTCAGGTTTGCTAATTGCTGACAGGTGCCCCTCCAAAGCACAAATTCTGTCCTCCAATGTTGCTACAACTAAGCACTTCCTACAAGTAAAACTAGCACTTGCGTCAGGAGGACAGTCTACACTGTACAAGCTGCAGGCCACACACAGAGCATCTGACATTATTTTAACTTTCATTGTGATGCTGGGATGCCAGTAATCCAAGAATGGCCGACTGATGGAGTGAAAAATTGTAGGTTGTATCTTCTCAAAAATATACTGATTTGAATAAAAATGATTCTCATCGAACACTATCACCTAATTCTCTATTTTTCTATTTTTTTGACAAAGATATAAGCAACTTTTGCTAAATTTTTCCTAAAAAAAACTATATATAATGTTTGTTGTTTTTATGTTATTTAACATTTTATGGCATGTATTTAATTTTGAGACAGATCTGTGTAACTGAAGTAATTTTCCCCAACCCTACTGTATTTTGATGTTTACCTTTGATGTTGCTGAACGCAGTATGCTTTCAGATTCTCTTGGTGCTCTGTACAGTTGCAGTTTCTTGAACGATGCTTTTTGTACAACTTTTTTTACATCTCTGTCTGACATTTAGATGGTGGATCTGGGCTTGGTCCTGCATCAGGGCTCCTACTTCAGGGATCTTTGGAACATCCTGGACTTTATAGTGGTTAGTGGTGCCCTGGTGGCCTTCGCCTTCACGTAAGTGTCACCCTGAAGAGCCCTCCTCCCCTTGCCTAATCAGCCCCCTGTTGGCTTGGAGCCCAGTCCCACCCCCTGCTCTGTATCAGTGTTATTGTGTCATCAGTGTTTGTCCTCCACATATCCTCAGCTCACTGATATGACCGCTTCTGCTCTCCTTTCTAACACGACACCTTTCTCACACAGACTCACACAGTTACTTTAGTAGATGAGCTGTAACACTCTGTCAGTCTACTGCTTACCCCAAGAGAACTGCTGTCCACCCTAGTCTCTCATGAAGCTCTGCTGTACTTTCAGCCCATCTCGGAGGGTTCTACTTTCTCTCTTGCCCCCTTCCCTTTTCCCCACCCTTCTCGTCCTTCTGTTGGTATTGAAAATTCATCAATCCTAAGGCAACATGCTTGGTCAGCCGCAGCCTGTTCCTCCTCCTGCTTCAAATCGCCACCCCACAGCCCTGTCCCCAACACACGGTTCTCCCCTCTCCCCCAACACAACCTCAGAGATTAGCCACCTATGGCTCATTTCCGTGGGGGTGACGACCCCAGGCACCTTTAACCCTTTAGTGCCCAGGCAGTTCTGGAACAGCAAGCCATTTTCCCCCTTCCCCATCGGAGCAGGTATTTCTGTAACCTTTTTCTGCACGGCCAGGGTAGCCTGCTTGCTGGTGTGGGGGGTGGCTAAAGGGTGCAAGACAGTAACTGGTGTGGCTGTGATGATAGTGAATGCAGTGACAGGAGACTCAAAGTGGAATGATATAGCTTTATTGCATATATATGCTACAATAGTGTGCCTGGACACACTGTCATGCTCAGTCTCACGGCTCCAGCTGAGGTCTGCACTCCTGTCTGTACGAGGAGCACAGCAGAGTGTAACACATGGAATCTAATGCATATGGATTTGGCATGTTGGCATCTCCCAAGGGGTGTCCCACAGTAAGCCCAGTTCAGTGACTCACTACTAACCTATAGGACTTTTAAAGAGCCAGAAAACAAAATATAATGGAGGGTACATTATTCACTTGTGTATACACTCATACACGACTCTGTGCAAAATTTACATGGAAAGGATACTAGTAAAGGGAAATGCTCTTAATACAGTGGAAACAGCATAAAGTAAATCTTCATAATTACAATTACAATTTAGAGTGACATCTTGATAACACTTTAGTACTGTTTAAGTGAAATACGATGACCTGCAAGACATTAATCCATTTATTTCCTTTTATATGTCAACTTTATGACACCTCTTGATAACGTCACAGACCAAATCCATACTTGGAGGGTCCCTGGCCACTCCACTCTGATTTGACAATGAAGCCAGCATGTTATAATATCTTTAATATAGAACACCTAAAGCATGTTTTGTATTTTAAAATGTTCTGATAAGAAGTGTTGAAATGTAGTGTTGTTATTTTTTTGCAAATCACTAATGCTTTAGTGTGATGCTGCTTTGTGCATTTTGTAACATAGAAAACTTTCTGTCTGCAGACTTTGAGTCCATCAGTCTATGATATGGTAGTCCTTTTAGCTGTACCCTTAGTGAAACATTGTGAAAAGTGACCTGGATGGAGATATTTGGACTGAGGAAGGTGGAGACACACACACACACACACACACACACACACACATACACACACACACAGAGTTACAATTATAATTATTCAGTCCTCTTAGCTCCAAGATATTCTGGTGATGTCAATAAAAAAAGCTGAAAATACATCAACCAAGGCCTTAGTAAACAGTCAAAGACTGCATCTTCAAGTGATTTGGAGAACATAAACCTGTGCTTGTAAATATGCAAAATATCAATCCTAAGACAACATACATGTGCAAACATACATGTGCAAAACTACTCACCCAGCAAAAGGCAGCATTTTGTGGAGCATCCTTTACTCTTGAATCTCCAGTCTCCAACATTCTCTGTATGTCTTCTACAAGTTTCTGACACCTGTCTGTTGGAATCATACTCCATTCCTCATGTGAAAATGCTTCCAACTAAGTGATAATCTTTGGTTTCCCTGCTGCTGCTTTTTTTAAATGCCACCCAAGATTTTCAGTGGCATTTAAAGGTGAGACCAAGATGGTCACTCAGGAACGTCCCAGAACCAGCCCCTGGCCTAAGCTGTTGCTGCTTTGGACCATTGCTGGGGATGAAGGAAATAAGGATGAATTATCAGCAAGCTTCACTTTATGTACAATAGGCATCATGCTGTTGATGCCTGTCACTTTCCAGTGGCCAAAGAAACAAACACACCTCCATGACCTGGCTGAGCCTAGTCTACATGCTGTTCGTCATAAGTCTTGCCATTTTCACACCAGGCATGCCTCTGATCCATGGTTCCAGTTTCAGGCTAATTCCAGTACTCCATGAAACTATTTTCCTAGAACTCCATATACCTGTCTCCTAGAGAACTTCATATGCCTGTGTCCCAGTCAAATCCATATACCTGTCTCCCAGTGAACTCCACATGCCTGTCTCCCAGAGAACTTCATATGCCTGTATCCCAGTCAA
>JABJVR010009090.1:0-10137 GCA_025773905.1 Chitala chitala
GCCTGGTCCTAACCCTAGCTCCAGCCCCTCGCCTGGTCCTAACCCTAGCTCCAGCCCCTCGCCTGGTCCTAACCCTAGCTCCAGCCCCTCGCCTGGTCCTAACCCTAATCTGGGCTCACAAAATCGCTACTCCCTGGCTATTGTGTCATCCAGTTGGGCTACCAAAATGTATTTCTGCCCTGCCCATCGGGCTATCTTACAGGGAGGAAAAATATATTTCAATGCTTTTGCATTCCCTCACTAATTTGGTCGGGTAATTGTTGTATTTCATTTTCGGGTATCGGAGAGCCACTATAAATATGTGGGTTATTGAAATATTTAAATGTGCGCTCGCTTTTTCAGTTTCAATTTGCAATTGCGCGAACTGTGTATAGCGAGTGGCAGTACTGATTTGTCAGACACCTGGAACATAAACCCCAACAAGAACAAAGAGCAGAGAAGTGGAGACCGATGCACAGGAGAAGAAAGCTGATGAAGGAGATGCTATGCCCTCAACATCAAGTGGCATTTCCTTATCTGTGACTTCAGTTGATATTTCAGTTTCAGAATCTGGCACAGACTTAATTATGTTCTATATTGTTCTTACAAGTTCATAGAATTTTCAGTTCCGTTAGAACCAAATAGTTGTATTGATGATTGTAATTTGATTATTTTATACGATTATTTGTGTTTTTAAAATGTTTTTGATTGTTTTGTCTCCTTTACAATATTCTATGTTTACGTTGTCTTTTTAAATTCTGGCTACTTTAATTCATTTCGGGCTTCCAAAATCTGAAGAGTGCGTGCAAAGAAACGGACTGAGAGACGTGTGCCCATTATCTGATCTTTAGACAAGAGTGCAGTGGTATGCTGCACTGTTTTCTGTATAAATATTACAACCAGAAGGTCTGAAATTATTGGTTTTGGTTATGTAATTACATTTCTTCTAAATTTCACACAAGGATTTTTTTTTTTCCCAGAACCAGTCCAAGAGCAAACATCACTCTGTCAGGGAAGAAAAAGCGCAAGTTGATGAAACAGCTACAGCACATGGAAAAGGAGAAGGCATCTATGGAAGGTGTGCTGAATTTAACATCACTAACAGTATCTTACTGTAGTCACTATTACAGTCCAGCATCACAGTGTCTACAGCAAAGGTTATATGTGTAGCAACCCTGTCACAGTGGAGTTATTGACAGTGTAAAAACAATGTGGAATTTGATTCTATTACTTTTTTTTTTTCCCCCCCAAGTGACCCCATACCACTCAGAAGTCTGTGCCTTCTCAAAAGAACGTGTTGTGAATATAAAATGTATATATAATATTTAATATGAAATATATTCAATTTATATTTGACATTGGTTCATTCAAAAGTGTATACATATATGTAAATTAAATTCACTTGACATGAGAGTCTGCTCACCATGTTGATGTGCAAACAGAGGTGTTTGCTTGTGAAACCTCCAGAGGTATTCACAGGAAGATTAAAAAATAAATGTGTAAATTGCGTGTGTTAAAAATGGAATTTTTACTCTTCACATTTTCTGACAGTTGAAGCTGCGCCGACGAAAAAAGCGAGAGCACCTTCTGCCGCCAGGAAGCCGGCAAACGCTGCTTCTCAGGATGTGGAAATGGAAGATCAAGAAATGAAAGAGTGTAAAAGAGATGAAGGCTCAGCATAAAACATGAACTGCTTATACCTTTAGTGTCAGTCAACTGTATCTTTTGGACGTTAACAAGTTGTGCTGTCCGGAGGTTTGTAACCTTGAAACTGCAGCTGTTCCTGTTTTATTTCTACATTGTGGCATGAGATTTTCCACATGCTGCATGTAATCCATGCATTTTTTATTAGAAATGCTTAGAATTTAAAGTATTGGTAAAATGGATGCTCCATGCTGGAGCCATAACATACCGACCAGTTAACAATTTAGAAGGTCATCAAGTCTATGAGAATCATATAGTGCCTTGCACGAGTATTTAAACCCCTTGAAAGTTAAAACCATTTTATGTATTTCAGTAGATGCAAACAGCTGTAAAAGTTGAGTTGATTGTCCTTAGTTATCAAAAATAAAATCTAAAACAGAAACATGTTGCATAAGTATTCATGCCTATGTGTTGCATAAGCTTGAAGTGGCAGATTTTTCCATAACAATATGCATTGCTTCGTATTTCGACAAAATATTCAATTATTATGTTTTTACTGGTAAGCAAATAAAGCTCATTTTCTAGACATATAAAGCAGTGTGTGTAGCGAGGCGATGAACCCACTTTTACAAGGTAGAGTACATAGCAAGCCATAGACGTAAGGGGTAAACTCATACAAATGCACATTGGGAAACGGGTACCATGAAGTGCTTGGATGTACCAGTGAGCATTATTACATCCATCAGGATGTCAGAGACGAGTCGCACCATTTGGTTGATGTGGAATGGTATTTTATTAATCCTATAGGGAAATTACTTGTCTGTATTTAACCCATGCCCTGGGGGTGCAGAGGGCAGCTGTTATTCAGCACCTGGTTTCCTAGAATGTTGAGTGTCTTGTTCAGACACACCTGGTGGCTGGGGTGGGATTTGAACCAGGAGACTGCTGAAACTAGTGTGTGTGTGCATGAGCCCACAACATTAAGGGCTATCTGTAAGACACCTCTTTGGGATGTGCTGGTATGCAAGAAGTGATAATTTAGCAATATCCACACAAAGGTATGTGTGCAGTTCACCGCAATGCATGATAAAGCCTTTGTCTAGGAAGTGGGGGAAATGTTTTTGGGTCTAAGGACTGATCTCAACCCCATTCAGAATCGGTGGGACTCATTGAAAATTGTGGTCCAAAATCATAATCCAGCCAGTTTGAATGACGTTCACTAATGCAGCCAGGAAGAACAGGACAAAATCAGTCCTCAGCAGTGTGCAAAACTGGTTTTACACACTCAAGGGTGCAGTTTTGGGTATGGACTGTAGGGACATGTCCCTACTGATATTGTATGAGTACTGAATTGTCCCAATATGTTTTTATGATCTCCAGTCTTCTCTTCTTAAAAGGGTTGGGGCCCGATTTGATCCCTACCAATGCTAAAATCAAACCTTCACTCAAAATATTTAAGTCTGTGTTTGCAGAAAATGGAGGCTGTAATAAACATTAAAGCATCTGGGCTGAATACCTATCCAAGAAGGTTGTTTTCCTTATTTTTTAATCTAAGTATCTACTTTGGCTTTAAAAATACATCTATTATGTTTACAAAAAAATGCATAAAAATAATTATAATGCTGTTAAAATGTATCTTTTAAAATCCAAAATAATGGTGTTAATTTTTAAGGAGGCTGAATAGATTTTGAATATTTATAAATGAGTAGGTATTTATAAAATTTATCCAGTAAAAAATGTCATACCTACAATGTCTAAGTTGTGGATGGTCTTGAAGATTATGCAAACACGGATCACACACCCCTCCACCCCCTTCCAAAACGTTGGGAACAAAGAGACAAAAAAGATGGACCCTGACACATAAATTCGCAGGCTGTATTCGTCATGATGCGTATACAACGAACAATTTTTCTTACTTGGATAATTGAAACGTTTCATATTGTAGCTGTTCAGCCGAGCGTTTGTTGCATGAACAGCGACACTGATTAAAAAACCTTTAATAACATCTTTTTTTTTAAATTTTAGTCCCCGATGGCGAGCCTACATAAAAGGGGAGACCGTGACGTGTAGTGTGCCTGGAAGCAATCTTGGAAAAAACACTTCCTGCCTTTTGGCTTGGCACCACTGTATCTCAGTTTGATCTATAGGTAACTCGCATCTTACCTTTTATATAGGCACTTATGTCAAATATAGGGTATTTTGCTGTTAATGCGACAGAATGAGACTGAGTGAAAACGGTGTGATTTCTCTGCTCTGTTATTCAACATCGAGTATTTAAGTTCTGGAAAAAGAAAAGGGATCAAATTAAAAAAAAAAAAAAACAAAAACAATGACTGTCTTTTATCAAGTCAAACAGAAATAATGAAGAAAAGATGATGCCTTCGTCAGTACTAGGAATACAGTCATAATATTAAAAGGTAGGAAAATTACGTGTGCTTTCAATTAGTGCATGTTAGCTTTTTGTAATTAGCCTATAATACTAACCAGATTTTAATGCAGACTAACAGTAGTTCGATTTGTGGTTTTGTTGCGATCGTGTAGCTGTCTTGTTCTGCACAGACTTAACAGTGATATGTCAGAATGGAAGAGATACTGATGTTTTTCATGTAGCATTTAGTGTTACAAAATGACAGTAAAATGTAATCCCATCGAGGGGCAATGTCCTTGATAAACAAGATTCCTGAAATTATGCAATTATAAGCGGCAATATATCACGCAAACCTTTCTTTGTCCTAATTGTATAATTTTGCATCCTTGTTCGTTTTGTGTAGTCGGAACTATAAGGTGATTTACAGACGAGTGGTTATTCTTTGATGTGACGATTTGAAATGACTTTGTCGGTGACAGATTGCTCTCGTGGGGTTCATGCAAATCTACCCGTCCCACTTTTTTTTTTTCTTTTCGAAAGAACATTTGAGCGCAAATTGCTGCCTGTGCGTCAGATTTATGCATAAATAATACTGGAATTTGTGTGCAAGGACAGGGGAGAAAACTTTTGCCCTGACGTGTGGAGGTCAGGGCACTGAGCTTGGAAACTAGACATTTTGGCTTCTGCTAAGAAAGACTTACCGTAAGGTAGGTACAAGGCTTTTTCTTATCAACACAACTAACCGCTGGTGCCTTGGGCATTTGGATGAATTAACAATTTGCTATACTTAAAGATAAACAAATTACGTACCTTTTTAACAGCCACTTAACTCAATAAGGGAAACAAGTAGAAGTGCTGTGGTAAGCTATGTGGGTCCAGCCTGATATGCTGGTGGGCATCCTGTGTAAATATTCAGTTACTCTGTCTCTCACTAAGGCCAAGTGGGCTCTTCATCCCTTTCAGGTGTGGATAAAAACATGCAAGAAAGAGAAATAATTAAACACGCAAACACTGCAAATGTCAAACTGAGGTACAAAACCCTGCACAGACTTCTACATATTTACAGGCACCAAACATGCATTGCCTTTATTAAATAACAAATACTTCCTGGGACTTGAACCAATAATGTCTGTCTGTCTGTGTCTGTCTGCACTACCTGCAGATCAGGGAACCATTGTGTAACTTTCAGTTAGCAAGCGGGTCAGGGTGTAGTTGTCAACAAGACTTTGAAAAGCACTTCAAATGAAATGTTTTGCAAGCAATATTTTGCAAGCTTCTCCTAGACACACTTTGATTTTACAATGTCTTTGTTTACTGAGCAGACATCACATATCCTAGTTTGATTAATTTATTATATTTCAAATGATGTAATTCATCTGATTACTTTAATATCAGGGCACACCAGGATTAGTTTCAATTCTTCTTACAGTTAATTCACATCAATGTTATAAGCACATAATCCTTTTAATTTAAATTTTTTGGTTTTTGGAATCTGAATTGGGCTGTGATGAGAATGTATTTTGTTTGTAGAAGACCACTTTTAACATCTAATATTTCTGCCTGTTGTTCTGACTTGTACTTGCTGTGACAGTAGATAAATTGTATGAACTATACACCAAAACATTCCTATAAGGCAGTTATCTTATACAAAGGGAAAACATGTTTCTGAAATTATGTGGCACTACAAATTACTCTTCTTCATATTCTTTGCAGTATTACTGGTAATCATACGTAATATCATAAGATATTCTAGCACGAGTGCAAGGGAACACATGACAAGAATATAAACGAGCTACAGGGCAGATGTAATGAGGCACATCGTGTTCCATACAGTCTCTAGCTCTGCCCACCATAGAGGCTGGTGGCTTGCCCAAACTGCGGAGGCCGACACCAAGGCTGGCACTTCTCTGCCCCCCAGGCAGTGAGGATGGCAGCAAGCCTGCTGCTCAGCCTGGCTCTCCTCTTGGCCCCCATCCTGCCGTCCACAGCCGAACAGTGCTTCTCCAAAGAGTACCGCGACCTGGTCGTCAACGCCAGCGCTGCTTTCTTGGCCAAGGGCACTGCACTGGATGGACGTGCCAGCCCTTCAGAGCAGGCCTGTCTGCTCAACTGCTGCTCCCAAACAGGTGCCGAAACCTGAACACACCTGACCATAATCAGCATGGTAAACTATGTGGTCCAGTTACACCAAATAAGTCATGTAAAAATTTTATATAGACCAGGAATTCAGAAACATTTACACCCAGAACTGACACATTGAAGGACTTTACATTGCTGGTCAGAGGCAAATTTTTTCAGTTTCAAATTTTTATGTATAATGTCGGCATGCCCATGAGGGTGGGGCAGCCAAGCTCTGCACACCCAGAGGTATTATTTTTTATGCTTCCTCCCCTCTGTTGTCATCTGGCCTTAACTTTGCCTATGTGCAGTTTTGTACACCCATTCCAGTAAAGTGCCTTGGGGCAACTCTGTTGTGAATGGGATCATGATAACAAATGCAACCAATTGGATTTAATTTCCTTACAGGTTTCAAGTGCAACTGGGCCATATACCAACCAGACAGAGCAGGTGGAAAAGAAAACTGTTACTTATTTTACTGTGACAGGGAAGATGACTGCCCTTTAATCTCGATGAAGGGGGTAAAGAGCTATCACATCTTCACAGGTAATAACAAATACAACTTACAAAAACATGAATAATAGTATATAATTTTTTTCTTCATAATCATAATTTTTATTGCTTTGTACTTTTTACAGACTACTTACTTTATTTACCAATATTGAAACATTGTTATTATTATAACATTTTTGTTTTTTTTTTTTTAATCTTATAATCTATAATTTCCTGTTTTTTTTTTTTTATAAAATGGGGGTGTAACAAGATACCTTTGGTTTGAAAACTGATAAATATAAAACACCCAGTTTTTCAGGATACACAGACTGCCATATTTATATATTTATGAAACGGATGTCATAGTAAAGTATACCTGCTAACTGAGGTTAAAATTTCTCCTAGTTAAATACATTGCAAACACAGTACACTGATTTTACTTTTGAGGTGTTGTTCAGATGTGCTAAACACACAGGAATAGTGTTTCATTTTTTGTTTCTCAGGTGCGCAGCATCCTACAGTGGACCATATAACAAGCACGGAGGAAGTCAAAGGGGCGAGTACAGCTGTTACAAAACAGCTGGACATTTCATCTACGCCACCTACCTTTAGACCCACACAGTCGGCACCTGTTGTCACGACACAAACACAGACCCCACCTGCTACTGTTACCACTGCACAACTCACTACTGCTGCTGTTACTACACCTACACAAGTAACTACAATCACACAACCAGCTACTGTTACTACCATCACTACACAACCTACTATTGGTATTACCACCAGCACTGTTACTTCACAACCAGACACTCCTGCTACAACACTGCCAAGATCTACTACAGTAATACAGCAAACCACTACTACTACTGCTACTTCTACTACCATGATCCAACCAGTCACTACTACTAACACTAGCATTACAGAACCAATCACTGCTAGAAGTAGTTCTACAGAACCAATCACTGCTATTCCTAGTACTGCTCAACCAATCACTGCACCTACTAGTACTACACAGTTAACAACTACTACTGCTGTAGCTAACACACAAGTCACTTCAGCTTCCATGACCGGTACACCAGTAATTACCACAGTTCTTGGTACTACTGCACCTACTAAAACCAGCAAACATCTACCCTCTACTTTGACGCAATTAACCACGATCACAAAATCAACAAGCACATATACACCTATGCAAACCACAGCAACAATATCAGCATTAGCTGGTAAAGGTCAATCATCCACAACTAATGAAATTGTAATCACTGTTGACCTAAATGAAATCACAAATACACATGGCACAATGACTACAGAAATGTCAAAAACAGAAGTGCAGACAGTTACAGCCATGAGTTTTACAAAACCAAACAGACCTACTAAAAATCACAATAAACCAACAAGGAAACAAGCCATTAAAACAGCTTCCTATAACAAAAGACTGTTGACAACAAGTCCAATTACCATACTCCCCATCAATCATACTGTAAAAGCAACTACGACAAAACAAAACACGACAGTAAGTCAGGCTCCCAAAAAGCCTAAAACAAATCTGAGGACTACAACCACCACAGTGAAAACAACAGCCTCAGCTGAAAAAACAACCACGAAATCAACTGTAGAAAACAAAAGAAAGGCAACAGCTCGAGGCACGACAGTCATCGGCGCCACGCCACAAACCGCACTAAAGGAGCTCAAGTCCACCCTGGTAGTCCCGCTGTCCACCCTTAATCCAGTTAACACAAACCCTGCTAGAAAAAATCCTGGCCGCCAAGGGGCGCTAAAGAGCAGTGTTGAAATAGTTGTGGTGGTCGCACTTGTTTTCCTGACTCTCGTTATAGCGCTGATGGGAAGAAAGGCGATGGAATCCTTTAACCGGAGGCAGTACACGAGACTGGAGCTCAATGACTTGTACTACGATGTGTGATCGTGCTTTTCTGTGTTTAAAGTGTAACGGAAAGTTAGAACAAGATAGCAAAACTTTAAAGTGCAAAAAAATAATAATTTTTCTTAAAATCAATTGCTGGGATACTTTTTGACCTGCTTTGCAAGTAATGGTAAAAGGTTGTATTTTATTTCACGAAAGCAATTGATAACATAAAATTGGGTGGAGGTAAAACCATGCAAGAAGGCCAAAGAGTAGTAATACACAAAGACGCAGCAATACCTCTTTCCTCGTACTCAGGTAGCCGTTACAATATAAGTGCGTGAGAAATTTGGTTTTTAAAATGCCATATAGCGTTTTGCAGTTGCATAACACAGTTGTTAGACATATCACAGTTTGGCGGTAGGTATCGTGAACTACACACTGCATGTCATCTGTTGTCTGTACCTACAAAATCGGTTTTGCACTACGTTAAGTGATGCTTTTACTGTCAGGAGGCAAAGAGGTATATTTATGATATACATTTAGGTGGTATTAAATGGAATAATACATAATTATTAATTAAACTTAAGCACGGGACAGCCATAGCCACAAAGCACAAATAAACACAGTGCTTACGTAGCGAATATTCTCACGTCATACGCAGTTCTCACCGATTACATTATTTTGCTATAGACGTGCAAACGAGAGTGTGTGTGTGTGTGTGTATTTAGTGTATTTATGTATGAAACAGTATGAGTGAGTAGAGAGGGGACCTAGTAGGGTCCTTCATTAAATAGTTGTTAACTTGTCATGCCCTCACATGACCAGTCGATGGCAGCAAACACTAAGTGCAACACTAACCTTCGGTATCTAAGATTCCACAGAAGAGCTTACTGTAGTGTCCAGGCAATGGATTTTGCACACTTACTAAGATAGATGTTTTAATAGATTTCAGTTGACTGTTTACCGCATGTATAATTTCTAAGACGATGTCAGTTCACAAGTTTGGTGTACTTTGTTATTTATAAATGTTTAAACACCAGTAATTGTAAGATAAAATGTGATTTTGCAATAAACGTTTTGTAAACATGTCTTCTGAGTAAAAATATTTCATTTTCCACAGTCACATATATCGCCTAAATAATAACGAAAAATTAAAATGCTTGGGTATGCTAATGTACAAAAGATATGCTAAAGTTCCCTGGAGGGGCTGGGCAATCATTCATCCTTGGACCCCCAGAGGTTTTTTTCTCCACAAAGTGGAGTTTTTGGTTCTCTTCTCCGTTGATGTCTGGCTTTGTCTTTAACTTCAGTCATCTGCTTGCTGTTAATTCTGTACTATTTAAAGTTTCTTTCTGTAAAGCTCTTTGAGACAACTTGTTGGAAAAGGCACTACATCAAAATAAATTGAAATTGAAATAAAGTTTGCACGTGCTGACATGTACCCTTGATAAAAATACCAGTAATGGACATTCTTTTCTATAATAATTGAGTTGATCAGTATGAATCAACTAAGCACATACACATACTGTTTTAAAAAGCGCATTAATGTAAGTATTTAGTAACACAGTAGCGTAGCCACTTTGAATACACTTCCTGGGAAAAGTACAGGGCTGGTTTTTTGCATAAAGTACTTATGAACTATATCTGCTGTACTGGCCAATGAAATGCTTAT
>JABJVR010009091.1:0-10137 GCA_025773905.1 Chitala chitala
TATAATATTTACACACACCAGTCTGAATCTTTCTAAACATCCTCTTTTGTGTGTAATTTATAAACAGACAGTAGCAGGCACGTGCAACTTCTTGTATGACAGTAAGTGGGTGCACGTGTGGGAAGCTCAGTAACAAAGATGAAACGTGTCACAGCGGACAGTGACGCAGCGGAAGTGTGATGTACCACTGGAAATTCTGATCTTGCCAAAAAATATCTGAAAACTGGCTATGCAGCAGAATTTTTCTGCTTTTACAGAAGATTAAAAGCAAAAAGGAAAAAGTTAAACATTATACCCATTTCAGCGCACACACTTTAGCGTGAGGTTATGTGTCTACTTTCGCATCCTACGTGTATGGCATGTAGCCACACATATGTTATCAACCTTACTGTGTGAGCAAGCAAAACAAGGTGACCTAATGGTTGACTGTGTAGAACATCAGGCTGGACTTCAGAAGTCTCCTAGTTCAAATCCCAGCCCAGCCTCCAGGTGTGTCCATGAGCAAGACACCCAGTGCTAGCTCATTGTAACATGCATGTGAAATGTTGTTTGGATAAAAGCATTTACTAAATGTAAATAAATTTAAGTCACTTAAATATTTTTACACAAATGTATTCAGTGCTTTTATAAAGTATTCAGACCTTCATTGTCAATTTTTCAACACTTTGTTACACATTAAATTCTAAATGAATTTAAATTGTGAACTCACACACAACGCTTAGTAATGACAAACTGAAAACACATTTTCATGGTACTTCAGCACCTTTATTAAAAATGAGAATACTTTTATATTCGAAACTGGCATCAGATGAATCCTGTTTCCACTGACCATCTTCAACTTGTCACTAGAACTGTGTCTAGTCTGCATTTGTATGTTATTTGCAATTTTCTAGATGTGCAATTAGCGAGTATAAATGAGTTTAGGTATATTTTTGTGTTTATTAGATTCTTTATGTCACAGAATATGTGTGCATGCACATGTGTATCTGACCGTGCTGCTCAGAGGAGGTGTTCCCAGGTCACGAGCGGTGACAGTGATGTTGTAGAAGGGGATGGACTCCCTGTCCAGCTCCACATCTCTCTTCACACGCAGTTCTCCGTCCACTGGGGACACCACAAACTCACCTAAAGTAGTAGGGTCAAAGCTCAGCAGACTCCCACAGAGACATGCCTGAAGTGGTGGAGTCAAAGCACAGTTGACCCTCACTGAGGCATCCTTAAAGCAGTGGAGACTGGTGCGCATAAATTATGAAAGACTTCAAAATGTTGCAAGAGAAGGTCCTTGTTTCATGGAAGTGTCATCTGTAGCTTATTCTGTGAAGACCAAAACACACCCACCCACCCACACAATCCACCCACTTACTCACACACACACCCACCCACCCACTTACTCACACACACACACAGAGCCGTTCTTTATACTTACTCTGGGGGTCTCCAGCAGTAATACTGTACTCAACCTTCCCATTAAGTCCAGAATCCTCATCAGTAGCTTTCAGGGTCCATACTCGGGGTCCAGGCTGACCCTCTGTGATATCAAAAGGCCCCTCATAGGCTCGAGGAAAGGTGGGAGTGACATCGTTCAAATCTACAACGTTCACAATTACCTGCCGAGAAGCAGTGAAAGAAATGCGGATGCAGGGGATATCCATTATTTACAATTACAGGGAATCCAAGTTATTAGTATGTAGATGAAGTGTTGCTAAAACAACTATATTATACATATGTGCGTGAGTGTGTGTGTGCATTTACATTGGTGCACATGAGTTTATTTTCTCTCACCGTGGTGCTGGATGTCAGGCGAAGCGTAAGGATTGGACACTGATCAATAGCGGTGACTATTAGTACATAGTGTCCATTACTAATCTCGTAGTCTAGGGCTTTTACTGCAGTTATTCTCCCCTACAAAGAGATGATATTATTTATTACAGGCTCAACTGTGCATTTCACTGACAAATTTAACATTATTGCAAAACCTATTTCTACCCATTTTCATTCCTTTTATTAATAAATGAATTACAGTAGGAAAAGACAATCACTTCCAAATAGAAGTTAACATCAGATGGGTGGAACCTCCAGAGTAAAACATGTTGCCATCAGTTTGTCGGTTAATGTGGAACCTCACCGTGGAGCTGTTGATCTGGAATGTCTGTATCAAGTTGCCCTGAGCAATGGCGTAACGCACTGTGCCATTGAGATCTTCATCAGGGTCGGTGGCTGTCACTGTGGCTATGGTAACACCCAGCGTTTCTCGACCCTCACTTAGTACCGTCACATACTCCTCCACTGGAAATTTCGGTGCATTGTCATTCTCATCCACAATGTACACCAAGACAATGGTTGAGGACTATGTGAAGAAAATACAGAAGAATTGTTGAGTTAAAACGATATTGTTATAATGTTAAGTGATGTGGTGTTGTGGAACGTAATGGAGCTGTAAGACCAGTAAAGGTACCCGTTTAGAAATGTAATCTCCTTTTATGTCTGAAATGCAGCAAACTATGGAGAACAAGTCAAACAATGGGCTCATCTTAGCTTAGAATCCCCATCTTTTCTGTGGTCTTCCCTTCCATCAGTTGTTCATTTGAGTCAGACTGTTTGTGATCTCAGCTGTCAGCACACCAAGCCCTTTGCTTTTCTCAGCAAGGTCAATTTTTGTGACAAAAAGAGCTTTCTTTTATAAAAAGTGAGGTATATAGTCAAACTGAAGTCATAGTTCATGAATATCTGATAGTAATATATATGGCTGTAACTTACAGGGTGTTTGTTGGACCAGTCAATAATTACAAATTACCTTTCATTCTAATAGTCTTTGAAGTGATTTAGTGTACAGAAGAATATCATTATTAAATATCAGTCAGTCAGCAACAACAAACCATATTAGTGTTACTGTTTTGCTATATTCATATATATTGTACTGAAACTATTATATATTACTTTTTTAAGTAATTAAATTATTGCAATCATATTCAATTACAATTATATATTATACCAATACTATACAAGACTATACTATTATGTATTATACATATAGTAAGATCAATTGCTTTTAGATCTGACTATTAAAATTGGTGGATACAGAGATATACAGACAGACAGAGAGAGAGAGAGAGAGAGAGAGAGAGAGAACGAGGGACAGAGAGAGCGAGAGAGAAAGAAGGAGGGGGCAGAAAGAGAGAGAACGAGAGAGTGAGAAGGCAGAGGGAGAGAGAGAGAAAGAGGGGTGGAAAAAAGAGCGAGAGAAGGGGACAGAGACAGCGAGAGAAGGAGGGGGAGAGAGAGCGAGAGAAAGAAACAAAAAGAAAAAACAGAGAGAGAGGGAGAGAGAGAGAAGGAGGGGGCAGGAAGAGAGAGAACAAGAGACAGCAAGAAGGCAGAGAGAGAAACGGGCGGAGAGAGCGAGAAGGGGAGGGACAGAGAGAGAGAGAGAGAGAGAGAGAGAGCGAGCGAGCAGGAGGGAGAGAGAGAGAGAGCGAGCGAGCGAGAAGGAGGGACAGGGAGAGAGAGAGAGAGAGAGAGAGCGAGCGAGAAGGAGGGGGGGAGACAGATAGAGAGAGAGAATTTGCTATTCTCTGTTTCTGCTGTCCAGTTTCAATATCAGCTGCAGTTCTTCCTTAGCTGTGACCTGTATCAAGACGAAAAAATAAAGTTACAGTTCGTCGTTTTTCACACTAGGCGCAACTAATAAATTTTGTAAGCAACTAAAGGGGCAGCACATCTGCGTAGGAACTCAATACAATAACATTTTACGGAGTTTATGCAAAACTAACGCACAGGCAAGGATACCATGCCGGACTGGAAACCGTGTAATAGCCTTTATTTTACATTCTGTTGGATTTGTCTGACATCAATATGCATGTGTCAAGGTAAGCGCACATCAGCCTCCGACACAAACATTACCAACAAATGTATTCCGTTTTTCTGGGATGGACCTGACAGATCAGCTCGTTCAAACCTCAAATCCACCTCTCTTTGCTTTTTTCTGTAGTTTTCCTTTTTCATTAACTGTAGTACAGCGTATATTCACCTTGTAGTTGTATGTTTAACTTGACTTTATATTCTGTACATTTTTTTTAAATCTTTGAAATAAACTTGAAAAAAAGTGACGGGCATTTAAATGTAGGGTTTTGGCGTTAGCAGCAGGTAGGACAAGCCTGGTTTGGGTCTGCTGGAGACGATCTGCAGCTCCACGTCTCTCTGCTTTTTTGTTGTTAATTTCCTGTTGACGAAAATAAACCTAACTACTGCTTTCTCGAGTCTCGACTTGGAGAAAAACACCAGTGAATTAACGCCCATGTTTCTTCGTGTGAATTTCTAAAATTAATCTCCAGTTAATGGAAAATTATGTGGAGAATAAAATTACGATTGAATGTTAGGCAGAAGAGCACCTGGCTCCGGTTTTGTAGTTTGTGTGACCCTGTTGGTGCTTTTGTTTTGGTGGACTCGGTGACATAAACCAGCTGTTGTTTTTTGATGAGGCCATTGCAGCCCATTTCTAACAGGTCGAATTACAAAGTTGTTTGGGACTGTTTGAACATTATTATCTACCAGGACACGCATCTGGCAACGACACCAATTGACTACATAGAAATCTGTATACAACTCATACTGTTCTAAGTAATGCACGTAACACAAAACCCAAATACTCCACATTTTATTCGCATTAGCATTAAAGCACACGCCCATTATAGAATGCTTGGTTAGCGAGTAGCCACACGGGAAAGGATTATGGTGCAACTAAACTGACGTTATAGTGTACACTGTTTTGTATAATGCAATGCTTAATGCTGACTGGTATGTTGAGCTCTGTACGTGGGTGATTCACGTCTTCTGCTTTCTATAAAAGGCACATAGATTGAAAAAAACATGTTCTCTATTACACTGTTAATAATCAGTTGGCATCAAAGGTTAACTCAAATGTAGTTTACACTGGTGATGTTTTGGCACTCATATAGAGACGAACGTTTGCTTTAACTTTATCACATTGGAAATCTTGGTCCAAGGGCCTGTACTCTGTCCTCATCTCGCCCATTACAAAGTACACAGTCAGGAACTTTTCAGAGATACAGTGCACAACCTTGCCGATGTTCTAAGGTATGAGCAGCTGCCATTTAAGCACAGGCTGTGGGTCTTAACGGCTGATGCAACAGGAAGACTTGTGAAAGAGGCCACAATGAAATTGGGATTGGGGGCATCTACTCAGTTTATCATTCTGGGTAATTTTGTAAGAAATATTCTTATAGAAATATTACAGATTTTAATGTAACTGTGAAAGCCTTGTAATTAAAGAAAAAATGGGGTTAAAAAGCTGTCACAAATGTAGATTTCTCCCAGACCACTTCAGAAGAGTATGGTATGTGTGTGAACTGAATTTTTCTACTTATACACTCAACAAGCACCTCCTAAAGACTTTTGTCAAGATATGTAGCTTTCACATTGTAGTACTAGTAAAACCCTACTCATGAAGACTGAAGTTTCACAAAGAATTCAGACAATTTAACAAAATGCCTGTAAAACAGCAGTAAGCCTTTGCAACAATGTTGAATGACATATGTAATATACCTGTAGACATTAAGATGAAGACTTAGTTTTTAATAAATAATAATACATTTTTAAAAGTAGTCTGTTCTGAGGTTAATTTTAACTGGGGGCAAGAACAACTGAATATCACTGAAAAGGAAAATTAGTGTGGGAACAAAGCAGGTAAGACTATATATATACCCTGTAAATGAGAAACTGAGTTATGGCCTAAGAAAGGAAAAAAGTAATAGGGTGAGATGGATGATAAGAAAAAAAAAATTACAGCAGTATTTAGTTTCCATGTCATGTTCTGACTTTGCCTACAGAGCTATTGACCTTTAGCCTTTCTCAAATGTGCTCAGAACTTTTCAATGACTCTTCAGGAGACAGTAACATGCTGAGACAACAGCATTCACAGATTAGAACAACGACTGACAGCTGAGGTGAAACAATGTACAGTACAGTAGTACATTGAGGTCATAGGCCCTGTATGGTGGAATGGTTGTGTTATTACGCTTTCTTTCTTATTCTGCACTGCAATGGCTTTTTGTGGAAGCACTTATATATATTTGTATATGTCATGCTGGACAGAATTGGGAATTGAAGGACGTGTCAGAATACAGAAGTCTGTCTCCCCTTGCGACTCCACTCATAACTAGTTTTTTTTTTGTTTGTTACATACACAAAACCCAAATGCAGATTGAAAATTGTGTGTGGTGTACATGGACTTACAAGTCAAAGTACAAAGTGTCAGTGTAGGTGGGGGAATTCATGTAATGACAATACAAACAGAATGGGTTGGGGTAGGGATTCTGTGTGGGAGGTACAGCCGAGCTCTCAATGAGTCTCTCTCTAGAGACTGGAAACAGGAACCCAGGTTCAGGATCCTGGCCTCAATTCAGACTGCGAATATCACAAAATAACAATGCAGGTTTGAAGGTGTGAAACGGGCCAGTGATCTTTTGTATTGTCCCTTTGAGAGCAGGAACAGTCAGGGGGCCCATGCGGTTCAGTTAATCACAGTATCTGAATTTCCTATTGCTCTTCCTGACAAACATTCACATTCACAAAGGCAAGAATAATTTGTACAGTCATAGACTGTGTTGATTTTCCCCCACCAAAACACCAATTCTTTCGCCTTTCTTGTATGCATCTTAAGATATGTAGTTTGATATCATCTAAGCTACTAAATGCAAACATTTTATGAATGACCTGTACTAATCCTCTGAGCTACACATGGAAGACATTCATTTTTTGAAATCCAATTTAGAATGTGGAAAATACATTATGTCAAACACAGCACAGTTTATATTCACTATTGTCTATGAAATTTGGCAGAGCTCACATCCGCCATAGTCTGAAGCAGGCGATACAAGTGATGGGGAAGTGCGGTCAAAGGGTACTAAATGCTTTGTGTATTTGTGTGTAGATTATGAAGTTACAAACATAGCAGCTGACAGACTCGGGTGCTCAGGAAGTTTGCACGCAGAGGAAGTCTGCTCCCAGAAAACTGGCGTTGCCCCGTGGGAGTAAATGTCTGCATTGTACATACTGCTCCAGAAACATGCAGTGAGCCGCATGTGTAGCTGCACTGTACATATGAGGAACTGAAGACAGCTATCCATCCACATATGCACCCAGAAGGCCAAGAAGACCTTCTCCATGCACGTACATACACACACTGAACACCATGATAAGCATGGCATGTGTCTGTGGTATTCAGTAATAATGCCAAGGGGTTGCACAATGCGCTTTTGGAAGTTTCTTATCGGTTTTGTTATTGTTTAGGAATTCTTTATCATTTTTTTGCAGTGTGTTTAGGGGGAATGGTTTCAGACTGGGTTATGGAATCTGGTGTGGTTTGCAATCAAACGAAGATCACATTTGTGAAGTTGCAGAACAGGGATGTGTGGTTGGGTTAGGGGGCCAACTAGCTGCTCCCTCCTCTGCTGCCACTGAATTACACTGAAATTGGTTGATTAGTGAATTGTCATTTGTCTTTGGCTGAACGTGTGCTGATATGTTGGTAATAAAGGAAAAAAAAAAAACAGTTATATGGGAAATGCAGACTGGATTTGAGGAAGGACAACGGACTCAAATGTTACAGAACATGTGAAATAAAGATAAATGTCTAAAAAGCTGGACCTATAAATTAGGGAATAAATAAGAAGTGATTCATAAGGATGACGCAGAGCAGCTTGTAAAAGCAGCAGGTGTGAGGACACGTTATTGTAAAAAAGCAGGAATGAAATGGACGTGGAACAGCACACTTTTAGCCTGGCCATGGTCATGTGCTTTTTCAGGTCTCAGATTCTTTCAACACATTTTGGTTGTAAGGCAACGGCTGTGCCTTAATAGGTCCTTATTTTAGCAGATATGCAACATGTTGACCTTGGCAGCTACTCAGCTTTCTCATGAAAGGTTCTACTATACTAAGCTTCTCAGGGGCTGGTAGTATGACATGGTTACATGTAAGATAATTTTAAATAAATGAAACTAAGGTTTCAGAGGTTACTTGGTCTAGCCTGAAAATCTGGTCTGATATACAAAGTTAAGGGTCAACCATAACACTCGTTTAACACTGTGAACAGTCGCCGTACGATATACTGACAGGTGAAGTTACACAACACAGAAATATCTAGATTATTTCTGAAGAAAAGAGAATGACATGAGAAGGAAAAATCATTTCCCTTTTTTGTGCCTTGCTGTATTGCTTTAGAATTGGAATTAACTTTCCACTGTTTTAAGTCTTTACAGACGCAATATTGGTGTGCTATTTAAACATTTAGGATTGTCACTTTATCTGTACTGTTGTAAAGAGTATTCTTTGTTCTAATAAAGGCATGTGTGTTTTGAATTCACTTAATTGTTAAGGAACTCAGAGTGTGTGAGCACAGTGCCAGAGTAAAAGGCCCTTCATAAACTCCTCTCTTTACAGCCACTGGAGGCTACCTGAAAGTGTCAGCTCCACACAGGTCGTACATCTGCCCCGAGGGTGCCACCGTGAAGATGGAGTGTGTTTCACAGGGCACGGTCTTGCACCCTGGAGACCATCTTAAACATGTCTGGCTCTTTACGCCACACCAGGATGACACATGCCACGAAAAGGTGCACCCCCGCGGTGCCAACCACACCTCCCCTCTGCCAGCAGGCCTGCAATATGGCACAAAGGCAAACATATTCTGGGTTGCTCTCACCAATGTGAGTTATACGGACCAGGGCCGCTACTGCTGCCTGGACCTGGACATCCAGGTGGAGGGGAAGCACCACGCGAAGCTGCTACAGCGGTCCTACAGCCACTTGCTGCTCACAGTCACCCCCCGTAAGGGCACACTCTCACTGTCCCAGTCTGTGCGTCTCTGTGTTTGTACGTCTGTATGAGGCTTTGAGTCTTCACTGTGTGTGAGAGTGACTCAGTCAGCAAGAGTGAATGTCCGCATAATTATTGAGCATAAGTATAAAGTTGGTGAAGATTTCTATGTGCATTATACTTAGTACTTGTAGATGTTCAGTTATTTCTAATATGTCTTAACTTGTAGATGAAGGACTTGTTTTTGGTTATTACATACAGAGTTACATAGATAACTTCATTTTGACTGATTTTGTCATTATTCTGCTCAGGTCGAAATGGAAATACATCATGTTCTATTGTAGACCAAGAGCCTGCTGAAGGTATCTGTATTTTATTACTTTTGCTCACCAGCATTCTGTGCTCAGTTCACCAAAGCAGTCTTATGCATACCGTTCTGTGTTATGTTTGAAGATGCCTCATCTTCACTTCTGTTCAGCATATTGGACATAATACACATAATAAAATGCTGGTAAGTGTCACAAGATGACAGCAGAAGAGGTGACTAATTAGCATACACTAATGGAGCTTTTCTACCTGTTTAGCTTGTAATGATAGCTACCTGACATTTTAAGATCAATTTATCTGATTTTATTTTTTTTGTGGTCTTTGTGGACATTATGGGATTATGGTTATTTAACAGAACAAACACATAACAGGTGAACTCATTTCAAAAGCACATCTGTGTTAAACTAAGCATAAGTCCTACAACCTGCACAGCTACAGCTGTCTATAATTCATTGAGTTGGCCACAGATATTTATCTGCATAATTATTAACCCTTCAATGTTCACCCATATAATTAACTAGCAAATTCTTTTTGTTTTGTTATCTTTCGTTATTAAAAGCATGGGAAAATAAATTTTAACCATCAGTCAAGTAGGATTTAGCACGCCCAAATGTTATCTATGAACAATAAAGGCTTATGACAACTTTTGTTTTTGCCGTTTCTTTTATCCCTCAGGCACTGTGGCTGCAGGCCTGGCGACAGCAGGGTGCATTATGGGTATCCTTTCTTTACCTCTCATCTTGCTCCTTGTGTACAAACAAAGGCAGTCTGCCCAGTCCAGCCGACGTAAGTGGTCACATATACATTTTGTTATACCACATGCATTCGGCGTCAATAATGATTAAAGTAAGCCATATACAAATTCCTATGGTATTAGTTCCAACACATGTATAGAAAACAAATATATAAAATAATAATAAATTATAATGTAGGGTTTTGCTTGATTTATGATGTGTGCTCGGTAACGCGTGTACAAAACT
>JABJVR010009092.1:0-10137 GCA_025773905.1 Chitala chitala
TCTGGTAGAGGACCCGAGCTTGGATGGATAAGACCGCCCGCGGAGGGCGATTTTTAATATATATATATATATATATATATATATAGTAATTTAGATTTTTCCATTTTTTGAATATGTGGCTCAAGCAAGTTTTAACAAAGACTGCTAGGTCTTTTAGTGTATCTCCCACACATCTCTCTTTAAAAGCCTCCTGCATCTTGTGCTAAGTGTCTGTGTATAGGGGTCAGTTCCAGATGTACTATCAGAGGAGCACTGCAGACCTACAGAGAGATCAACAAATAACGGGCGGACAAAAAGGGCTTGGCTGACAACACATTCCAGTATGAACTGGGGGAGATAGCATTCACAACTGTTTGTATGCCAGGGCATGGTGTAAGGGCAAAAGATACAATAATCAGCCTTTGAATTTGCTGAAATGTGTGTTATGGCAAATTATATGAATCAGTTCTAAGATGGTGGTTGTGTGTCACCGTGGGATCCCTGATGCCTTCAGGCCAGGTCATGATGACTACATCAAACTGTCCCTGCCTCAAGTGAGCATCTTAGGTGCAGCTTCCCCTCTGGCTCACAGTACACAGCTCACAAACACGGTTATTCCAGGAGTCACATGTATGCATTTTTACGGTGGTTTTCCTGCAGGGTACATTTAAAAAATTATAATTTTCATGAATCACTATAAACATTTAATTTTAGTCAGTTTTTATTCTTTGCTGTGAAGAAAACATAGAGTGCATTACGTGTTAGGACTATTATATTTCAATTTAGGTTTTTAAGCACGCATGAACCCCTTGCATCTGAAAAATTTACTTGGTTGCAGTACTGCCACCAGGTGGCGCACAATGAAAAAAAATTTAGCCCTGGTTCTTTCCATTAGGCACTACTCCTGAGGTTGAACACAGAAATACTGTTCTGGTGTTATTATTTCAACTGTAGACTAATAGTACACATTTTACTAAGTAGAAACATGAACACCATATGTTCAGTTGGGATCAGTTCATTAAGGCACTTCAGTTAGACCATAGAAAACTTCATAAATATTTGTGATACTGCTTTATAATTAAACAGTTTATATAATTTTATAGAGTTTAATAACCAATGGTATATTGTGTGTAGAAAATCAAATCCTGCCAGTCAACACTGGGTTTCTTTCTTCATTACAATTCTAATTTTTTTTTTTTTTTGCTGTTTGTGTTGTACCCCACTACTAGTTGTAAGTACTATCTTGTTACTGTAACAGCAAAATTTCCCCTTGGGGATGAATAAAATCAATCAATCTGTCTGCTTATCTATAGGAAAGTGAAAATGAGGGGTTAAATGAGGCCATTTGTGTAAAACCCTCCCTTAACAGAGGAGGTGGCCTAAGACACTTATCACCTATATACAATGCAGTTCTTTCAACACTTACAAGGTGGTTTCTTAGTTGTTCACACTTGGACCATGGTGACTCCAGCAACTCACCGCCACTCCCAAGCCAGTTTCACAGTTGTTCTCACCTGAACTCTTGTGACTCTAACAACCCACTGAAGGCCTAGTGGAATGACACACTTCCTCTGCTACCTAGTAGATACTGGCTCAAATTAGCAATAAGGACCAAAATATAACTTACCAGAAAGTCAACTCAGAAAAATGAGTGAAGATAAAAGAAAAAAACAACAAGGATAAAGGAACAGTAAAAGGAGGAAAGGAAGAGAGAAAACAAACGAGGAAGAGAAATTGGGGGGAGGAGAGGGGTGAGAAGGGTGATGTGTCTGTATGCATGTCTTGACTGTTTGTATGTAGCACTGCTGTTTTCACGAGCATGTCCAATGGTTGTTGAGAAATGTATATGTTCACTCAATATTCCTGTGTGCTGTAATTGCTTTGGCAATACTAATGTGTAGCTATGCCAATAAAGCCTCCTTGAATTGAATTGATAAAACTCTTTATCTTGAGTGGTTCCTTTAAAAGCTAAGTAGACATTGCCACAAAGAATTAATTCCTTCTTTTACAGTTAAAGTACAATGTAAATACATATGCTTAGAAACTGATTTTTCTCATTACACTGTGCTAAATTATATTCAATCCAAACAATTACAATGCCTTAATTTTACACTAACATGGCTCTCAAATATGCATTGAAATACAAAATATTGCCATTGTATTTAGGTTAAATAGAATAACAAGATCTTATTCAGATTGAAATTTTCTGACGTTGCTCCCATTTTGCAGCAGGGTAAAAATAGGAAGTCAGAATTTCAGAAGACCACAACAAGCATCAGCTGTACAGGTGTGGCATATCCGCACTTTTCTTGAACAGCTTGAGTGCTACACAGGTGTTCCTTATTACAGGGGCAATTAACAATTAAACAGCAGTCTAAAATACACTTCTTTTGGGAAACTAAATTTCCCCCTGTGCTTCACATTTTAGGCACTGTGCCACTGACGTGATCTGCAGGAATATCCGCTGGTGCTGAGTCACAAATGCCCATTTCTCTACCACAAGCCTTCAATGACATTTCAGCGTTCCTGCCAGTACATCTGACTGGCCTCACAATCGCGTGTCAGCCTGGGACCGCCATATCAGGCTAATTCACCTGGAGGATAATCTTGAGACCAGCCACACAGACTGCTGATGAAACAGTTATTTTTTACAGTTGAGGAATTTCTGCACAAATACCCAGAAATCATCTTGGGGAAAGCCATTTGTATGCACAACTTCTTTATCAGGTCACTCATCTAAATGCAGCTCTGTGGCATAACCAATGTGAGTGTGCTGGGGTTCACCGCTCAATGCCACTGATGTGCCGGAGAATAGTCCTCTTTACAGATAAAGCCTGATTTCAGCTGTACCGGGCAGATGGAAGACGGTGTGTGTGTCAGTGTCCGGTTATGCATTTTGCTGGTGTCAATGCTGGGAGCAAAGTGGCCTACAGTGCATTCGGAGACTATTCAAACCCCTTTACTTTTTCTATGTTATGCTGCAGCCTTATGCTAAATTAAATTCACCCCCCCCCCCCATCAAGTGACATTCAACACCGCAGAATGACAAAGCAAAAAATGATTTTAGAAATTTTTTACAAATTGAGGGAAAATATGTGTGGTTTTGGTACGTATAGGCAAATCACATTTCAGAAAAACAAAGCATGACCTCATGTTGCAGTCATTCATAAATGTTACCTAGTAGTTCAGCTTGTCCTGGTTCAGTGGAATGTGATCTTACTAAAGATGTCAACCACTGAGCATCCTTAAGCAACTCTGGACTGGAGTATATGACAGCGTGTTCAAGCTCCATCCAATATTGTATAAAAATAACATCTCCAAAAATTGCTATATAAAAAAGTATACAATTCCACTAGTAATGGCAACAAGCATTTATAAACCAGACTGAAAATCCACCTAGCTGCATAAAAGCAAATAAACCAATTTCTAAATCAAATGAACGATATATTAGAATCAGAGAATGTCAGCTAGAGAATCTAAATTTTACATTATGTTATTAGTGTGACTTAAAGCTATAGAATGTGATTCCATATATCTGCGAACAGTCAGACAGATCATGAAAATGATGGGTACAAAGAAAGTGTAAAACTGTGTCATTGGCAAGCCTATGGAATCATGATCTCCATTAGATCCAAAGGGTAAAATTTGCAAAAAAGGAAAACAATCTAATATTTACACATGCTTCATGAAATTATGGAGAGAAACTGGTGTATATACCATTTTTTCCCAATTTCATTCAAAACCAAAACACAAAAGACCATGAAATCAAATTGCAGGAGCCAGTTATAAACACAAGACACTGTCACAATAATTTTAAGACTAATTTTTCCTTTGTTGTAATCACAGATTTACATATTGTATACGCACCATGCACAAGGCTACTGAAACAAAAGTAAACTACAACACAGGCAGCAGTATTCCTTTCTTCATTCACTTTGAGATTTTTTTCTTGTACTTTCAAAAAGTTATTATAAGAAACCCCATAAAACTAAAATTATAATGATAAATCTCCCAGATTCACATCTCTGCCTGAGAATTTCTTCCATATCACAGACACGCCGTCTGTTGTCGAACAGCAGAGTAAATGTCTTATGACACAGCAAATCAGTGCTTTACATAACTTTGGGGTATTGTTAGAGTGGCCCATCTCTGCAGCTCGGAACTAGGCAACCTAATCGTGAGCTTTGTCTTCTCATAGGCTCCTCCTGAGCTGAAAAACCTTCTTCAACGAGGAACATGATATGCAAGGAAGCAGAGTGATGGAAAAACTCTGCATTTCAAAAAGCCAGTTTGCAGCCACGGTGGCTGGGTTAAATGTATTTAGCTCCACCGGCCTGCTTTTCTTTATGAGGAATGAGAAAGCCTCGGGGCACACTGTGGAAAATGAACAATTGTATTGTGCTGCGGGGATGCAGGGGGTCATGGTGATGGAGGACACCTGGGCTGTTGGCCGCTGTGTTTAGATAGCAATGTTTCCTCCATGCTGGGAAACACACATACAGCAGCATGATAGACTGTGCTGCTCCTTCTCCTGTTCCAAAAATCAAATGTAGTGTGGTCAACAAACAGCATGCTTTTCAACAAGGCAATACCATGAACATTACATAATAATAAATTACACATTCTCAAAGTTGTAATCCTGAAGCGTACATGGCCCTCCCTTCCAATCACGTCAGCCATGGATATAAACACATACAGTATTTTCACAGGTAATCATGAACATGCAAATAGAGATCACAGCTTTTTCAACCTGAAAATGTACTGAATATATTTGTAATTTGTTAATCTTCAATATATATATATATATATATGTATTTTTTTAAAGATGTGGGAACCTGTGTCTTAAATAGACAGAATGTTTAAGTGGTGTGTTACACAGTATAGCAATGGCTTTTACGTGATATGGTGGTCTGTATATCTTTATGAAACCTGTGTTTTATAGAGAGAAATGTGTTTTGAAGAAAAAAGAAAAAAAAAAAAAAAATATATATATATATATATAATCAATTTGCATTGTGTGTAAAGTAAGGATAATCATTCTTATAACCCAGTAGATATAATCCTTAATTTGGAAAATGGTGTGAGAGTTTGTCCTTTAGCAGATTGAAGGATAAGGCATTAAGAACCTTTGAATTCATCATACATTTTATAGCTTTGCCTTTCACTGTGTCCTAAGTTAAGGTATAACATTTCGGGCTGTCAGATCCCTCAGTTTTGAGTCTTCTTACCTATAACAAGCACCCATTGGTCTGGACTGACTCACAACAAAATGGTGTGGTCACGAGATAGTACAGAGAGACATCCCTGAAGCTGTGAAGAGGGTGAAATGAATGTCAAAATGGATTTATAAATTATAAGTTTTGTGCAAAATACTGGACTGAAAATATAGAGAAATGAGAAGACTAGATTTTGCTAATATGTGAAGTTTATAAATGTGTAGAAAAACTCATTTTAGAACATAAATTGTACTGAAAAGGAATAAAAGATAACCTTACATGAATGTAGAATTGTTATTCAATCATGAAGCAAGCCGATGTGCCTTTTCTGTAGGCTACCACGTTCGGTAATGTCTTTAACAATCACAGAACACTAATCCTGCATATTTTATAGTGTAGGCCAAGGCTACATTGGATTACGGGACCTTAATGAGACCAAGTTATATAGTAGACATCTGCAAAATGATTTTAAGGATGCAACATGATACGTCTCGATGTTCAGAAATTGTTTTTACACAAAACTGGTTATTTGTTGACATAGAACACAGAAGACAAGTTCTTGGTTTATAAAGTTAAGTCAATTACCAAACTGTTTATCCAGTACATGTTTAGAAGGACCTTTGACCTATGCTAGGTACTTTGGGACATGTTTTCTCAAAATAGCAAACAACTTAGTCTGTAAGGACTTTGACATGTGTAAACATAATTTCTGTTGGTTTTTCTTTTTCTCCTGACATCATTTAAAAATGATTTTAATGAACACACTGCATGCAGAACAAGTTACTTTATGACTTGTTTAGTTTCTTAGTTTACGAGTTAGATTAAGATTTACATGTCTTTACCAACTGGCACCAACTTCAGTTGAAACCAGTTTTTAATGACTTGTCCATACTTTCTTTTTACCAACAAATTAACCTCTGTAGGCTTGTCTTTTGCAGCCTGACTATATTTGAATTAAGTAATGTATTAATTAATTTATGATAAATGAAATGTTTGTCATGTGTCACAGGGTGACTGATGCTATTCAAAATCAAATGAGACACTCTTCAGAAGTGTTTTGACAAAGACTTGGATGCTTAATCCTGGCATATTAAAATGAAAATTTATGAGTTCATAATGTAGAAAGTCAAATAAATCAAATCATAAACCACTGAACCTGCACATGCTGTTTAAATAGTAAGCAAGCTTTCCATGGGTTGTAACAGCTAGACTCAAATTTCAGTCATCGGTTAATTAATATGAATAAATATATTTTGTTTTGCCCTGTGGTGGGTTGGCGTCCTGCCCTGGGTGTCTCCTGCCCTGCACTCTGTGCTTCCTGGGATGGCCTCCAGGCTTCCAGTGACCCTGAATTGAACAAGCGGTATAGAGAACTGATGGATGGATGGATAGATATTTTGTTTTAATAAAAAAAAATTCTACTAGTTTGATGCTTTCTAAACATATGATATTAGTGTTGAAAGTATTTGCTAATTAATGGATATAAGATAGCATAGTGGTCTATTGTAGAACACTGTAGTTTCATACCCATAAGGGATGGGGTTCAATACCATGGTTAACACGGTATGAGGAGTTTCCAGGTTCTTTCTCTGTATGAGTTTTGTTCATTTTTGTCACACAGTCAAAATGCACATGGCAAACAAATACACCAAGAAATTTTTCTCAAATGGAAAAACTGCACAATATTATTATAGGTTCATAACAGAGTGTGAATTGCAGTAAGGGTTGTTTTATTACAAGGCAAGGCAACAAGGGGAAGCAGGGCAAAACACACCTAACAGGTTTCTATGGGATACAAAGTACTGTGAATGCTACACAGCTACACACCATGATAAAAAGCTACTCACAATTGCCAGCAAGGGACTAACAAAAACAGAGAGACTAAATAGGCAAAAGGAAATAGAACACAAATGGAAATCACTAACAACATTATCACAATGACTCAGCAAATAAACAGAGACTCAAGGAAGGGCAACACCTGGAGGACACAGGGAGGCATGACAGGCCAGGGCATGACAGTGAGCTGCTATTGCCCTATCTAACCTTGTAAAACACCTATTTTGTTTACAGATGTATCCTCTTTGGAGTGCCACCTGGAAATGCATCCTTTTAATGCTACGATAATTTTTGAGGAGATTCTGAGATTCAGGTTCAGGTTACTTTATTTATACCCGTAGGTAGATTTGTATTGCAGTAACAGGAGAAGACATCCATATAGAGCCACAATTACACACAATGCACAAACACATGACCCAATACTCACAAGCCTCACCAATTAAAAGATACATGGATAGAAACAAGATGCAAAAGATGAGCAGACACTTTAGTGCCATGTTACATATTTTATAAGAAAAATAAAAATACTACAATAATAAATTAAAATAGTAAAATAAAGTAAAAGTAAAAGTACCAAGGTTTCTTCAAGACTTATTTAATAAGGCAATAGCCACAGGAACAAAGCTGTTCCTGTACCGTTTTGTCCTAGAGCATGGAGCTCTTTAAATCTCCGCCCGAATGGGAGGTACTGAAATTCCCTGGCTAGAGGATGGGAGACGTCGTTACAGATGGAGCTGGCCATCCACTGTACCTGCCTGTTGAGATAGCTGCCATGAGCAGTTCTGGTGATCATTGACAGACTTTGACCACTGATATTGTCTTTGTTTCTCTAGGCTGGGATCTTTACTCTGAATAGTCAATTTTGTTTTTAGGGTTTGTTGGACTTTCATTCATAGTATTGTTTTAAACCCTGGACAATGTAAGCTTAGTGGGTGATAGGTTTCAGAAACATCATGCAGTTATGTGTGTCAGTTGATTTTTCTACCAGACTTAGAAAAAGAAATAGTTCTCATTGATGAATACATTTATTTAAGATTTTTTTTTTTGCCATTTTCCTTCCTGTTCAAGCCATCATCATCATGCATTGCTATGTTATCACATTGAGGTTGTTGTTTAGAGAGGGTTATTTGTAAACATTAAAATTTGAAGGTAATCAAATTGTGCAACTGCTCAATATCAAGATCTAATGTTTTACTGTTGCTGAGAAACATTATTTAGCAATTGAGAATTATGGCAGTTTATTTCAACTTTTTATTTGTACAGGGGGACACCATCAAAGTAATTACAATGTTAGTGATTATAACTTAAAATATACAGATAAAATATGATTGTAGGACCAGCATCATAATTGTTGGACATATCACTAAAATGGAAAAAAAGACTGGGTGGAGTGGTGATGTGAGAAATTTAAATAAAATGTAAATCTTATTTTGGTCCATCACATTTTTCCATTCAGTGTTAAAAAATCTGTATGTATGTGAAGTTGTATGGTATACCAAGCATAATCCTTTTACACATATTTGTAGCATCAGTCATACCAGAGGGTTAAAAAGACAACAGTATTTTTCCAGAGCAGTCTTTTTATAAAATCCAGCAGGCATATGTGTAGAAGCCAAGCAAATCCTCCAATTTGTCAAAGAAGATGACCTCCTGAAGCACATCAGACTAATCCTCTGTCTCAATCTGCTTAGTGTATGGAGATTTAAATGCAGAGTATAACATATGTGATTAGAAAATAAAAAGGTCCTTTGAGATTAGAACATTGGAATTCCACATTGACTTTACACATATATTTGAATTTTTTTTTATGAAATATGTGGCACTTTGAGTATGTCCTGTATTTTATGACATTAGAAATATGGAGAACATAGCGTACATATGCTCAAAGCAATGAAAACTGCTGTCAGGAAGAGGTAGGCCTTTCTTTGTTGACTGGTTTCCAGAGAGCACGTCATCTATGACCTTGCAATGAACTCAAAAAGTGAACACAAACAGCTGCAACCCCTTCTGGTTTTCTATTTATACCACCATTCATCTGACTTCTGTGCTGAGACTTCTTTCTTAATTAAAACGCAAGTGCAAGCAATCTAGCCTAGATTGGTAGTGTCGTTATTGCTTGTCACCCATGATACTATTACTTAGGTTTCATTTTTGTCTTATTTAATTTTTAATTTAATTATTATATTCTTTTTCTTTTGCAATTACAATTCCAGTTATGTCCCCCTTTTAATATTTGCTTGTTTAGCTTTATCGCATGTGAGCTGACATCGCAATTCGGTCTGTATCTGCAAGTCCACATGTCAATTGTCTACAATGAAAACATGATAATTAATTATTAATCCAATGTTCAACGAACAGGAAAAAACTGTTCTTGGCATATAGAAGATCAGATGCCTAGCAACTGGGGAGACATTCTTTCCAAGTCTATCAGTATGACAACAGCAAGGATAGTTAGGATTTTAATGTGAGAACCGGTAAAACACTTGATTGCACATCAATCGATCTTAATCTATATCCCCAGCATCAGAAGCCTGCATCACCAAACATACAATAACAGAGAAAGTATCCTAACAAGAGCTATACATCTAAATGCAAAGTCTGACAACTAAAGTATCCCTTGCGACAAATAGCTGGTTAGACTGAAGTCTAAGGCAGATGGTTAGAATTAATGTGGATGGCAAGATGTTTTTGCTTCAAAATTGCAGGCAGACATTAAATAATAGTCGGTCATAATAAAGGCTTTTGAAAATGTGTTGATACACCCAGTATTCACAAAACATTCTTTGAATGGTTAAACTGGCTTAATCAGACCAGTCTGCGGTCTCCCATGTGCAGAAATGATAGAAGGCTTTCTAGGACACCCTCGATGTGATGTGAAGGTGATATGAACAAAGTCACTGAGTCAGTAAATTCTAATAGATCTTGAACAAAATCGTAGTTTTCTCTTTCTAAAGAAAATTGTTATAATGAACCCATTTTGTCAGGAGTTTTGCAAGTCCATAAATCAGTATATATAATCAGCAGCTGTAGCTGTATTTCTAGTTTATTGTGGTTTTTATATAGTTTGGGTTTGACTCCTTTCAGTCAAATTCAAGTCACCCAATAT
>JABJVR010009093.1:0-10136 GCA_025773905.1 Chitala chitala
CTGGCCTGGGAACGCCTCGGTGTCCCCCCGGAAGAGCTGGAGGAGATGTCTGGGGAGAGGGAAGTCTGGGGGTCACTTCTTAGACTGCTGCCCCCGTGACCCGGCTCCGGATAAGCGGTAGATAATGGATGGATGGATGGATGGATAGAAATGAATAACCTTCATTATCTCGTTACAATGACACCTGGATGTGACTGGGATATTTTAGGTAGCAAGTCAATATTTTTGTCTCTGAAGTTGTTGTATTGGAAGCAGAAAAAATGGGCAAGCATAATGATTTGAGCGACTTTGACAAGGGCCAAATTGTGATGGCTAGATTACTGGGTCAGAACAACTCCAAAACTGCCACTCTTGTGAGATGTTCCTTTTCCGCAGTGATCAGGACCTACCACAAGTGGTCCAAGGAAGGAAAACCAGTGAACAAGTGACAGGGTCATAGGCAGCCATGGCTCATTGATGCACGTGGGAAGTGGACAATGTAGTCTGATCCAATAGACGAGCTACTGTAATCCAATCCTGTAATCCAATAGATGCGCTACTGAAATTGCTGAAAAAAAATAATGCTTGTTCCAATAGAAAGGCGTCAGAGCACACAGTGCAGTGCGGTTTGTTGTGTATGGGGCTGCATAGCCACAGACTGGTCAGAGTGCCCATGCTGACCCGTGTCCACTGCCAAAAGCTCCTACAATGGGCAAGTAAACCTCAGAACTGGACCATGAAGCAATCGAAGAAGGTGACCTGGTCTGATGAATCATGTTTCTTTTACATCATGTGGATGGCGGGGTGCATGTGTGTCGATTACTTGGGGAGTAGATGGCACCAGGATGTACAAGTACACCCCTTCACAGAAACAGTATTCCCTGATTGCAGCAGCTTCTTTCAGCAGGATAATGTGCCCTGCCACACTGAAAAAATGGTTCAAAAGTCTGGCCTTGGCCTGCAAATTCCCCAGAACTCAATTCTATCGAGCATCTGTGGGATGTGCTGGAAAAGCAAGTCTGATCCATGTAGGCCCCACCTCGCAACTTACAGGACTTAAAGGATCTGCTACTGACGGCTTGGTGCCAGATACCACAGCATAGCTGCAGAGGTCTAGTGGAGTCCATGCCTCGACGAGTCAGGGCTGTTTTGGCAGCAAAAGGGGGACTTACTCAATATTAGGCGGGTGATCATAATGTTAGGGTTGATCAGTGTGTATGTGTGTGTATGAATAACATTAAACTTATTTGTTCAGTGAAATTGGCAGCAGCCCTATGACAGTGCAATGAGACTAAGGACAAACTAGGACAAATATCTGGTGGAGCAACCAATCTGTTTGGTGTGCACAGTTCTTTCGTTTTCCAGTTTGGTGTTATGCAAGGCCCATTTGGATATAAGGTAGGCAGGGGCCAGAAATCTGGAAGGCATCACCTATTTAATACAGCACCAACACTGTCTGGAAGAGTCATGAAGAGAGATGTGCACCCAGAGCACTGGCTTGCAATGGGATACTGAATATGGAGAGGGCTCTATCTGTAAGACAACCTCAGCACACACAAAAAGGACATCAGACCAAAATAAACTCATCTTTGTCAAATGTATGCAAACACACACACCACTGACACACAGTCTTGGCTCAGTATAGTATGTCTTCGGTCTATTAGCTTTGCAAGGAAATCAGAACACAGTCAGATATAAAAAAACATAATGAATCAAAATGACTTGGAACACAGTAGTAAACTGCCTCATTGACAGTCAAAAAGGTTTATCTAATTTATTTAATTTTATAGTGGAACTATCTGAAATTTAATGAAACCATTAATTTCATTACATCTTGTTAAAAATTTGAAATTAGGTCCGTTCTCATAGTTTTCAAACTGTGGTTCCATTTGTAAGGACAAGATGTCTACAAATCAAACCTTACATCTCATTCAACAAAGCACTAAGTACGCCTATGCAATGCACTAATACAGATTTGAACTTATAAATTTTTGTCCCCTTTTGACACTTATAAAGTTTGTGCCCTAGTCTCTTGTACCAAATTTCTGAGTAAGCCTTTACAGTACTGGGTTGCCTACCTGGTGTAGACACCATTCTTGCGACAGAAAGAGTTCTTGACAGACAGGCGGCGGTTGTTCAGCTCCAAGGCGGGGAAGCGGCTCTCATCAAGACTGACCATCTCCCCATGCGTAAGAGCATTGCAGTTAGAGTTGTTTCCTGCAAGGGCAGCAATGTGGGTTCAGAGGCAGACTACAGTTTACTAAAATAAGGGTGACTGTCAAACATATGGCATGACACCACTTATTAAACTGTTTGTTAGTTTGATCTACAGCTATGTTAGAATAATTTGTGTATAAGGCTTCTAATTTGTAGGCATTTGTTTGTCTCTCCTGGATGGCCTCCAAATCCTCTGCCTATTCAATGGCTGAACTTGAAATTGAAGGGGGGGAGGGGAGGAATTTATAACAGCAGGCCTGTATGCAGTGACCACCCATCCCATGTTCACCAAACCATTGAGCTGTACACACCTTGAATTTTTGGGGCAAGCACTATTACAAGATTGCAGTTAAACAAACATTTTGGTCAGGTAAAGTGGGGCGGTTGATGAAACTAGGGAGGGGGGGGGGCAGTCAGGGGGATAAAGGAGGCTGCTTCTGAAGGTCTTGAAAGTCTGTCTTTGTGTGCAGTGAAAAGGGGTCCCTTGTGCTTCCCCTCTCAGCCAGAAAGATGTTTACTGACCCGCTCAAGGCCTGTGCTGGCACAGACGCCCCTGCAAAACGCTGACTGCGCAGGAGGGACATGCTGATGTCAGATCCATGCTGGCCTGCCTCTCACACACTGCTGATTTATCCTTTTCCTGCCCCCACTTTGCCCCCCCCCACAACCACACTGTCCCACTCTGCTTTTCACTGTCTTTCTGGCACTTTCTTTCATACTCTCATTCTTTCTCTCCCCAATTCTGTCTTGCTCATATTCTTTCTCTGTTTTCATTACTGTTTTTCCTCTTTCTCTGATCCCCCCTGCCATCCAGTCACACTATTCCTCACACTGTCTTTCTGTTTTTCTGACTTCAGAAGCTTGAGCATGTATTGCTCTTGCCATTGATTCATTCAGTGGTCACTTTGCTTTCCACATGGTCAGACTGAGGACTCTGTGTGCCCTGGCCAGGACCACCCTGCTGTAGCACTATACCAGTTGTGCCCCATCCTACAGAGTCAGGAACAAGATAGCGACAACTGTTGAAGCTTCACTCAAATCCAGTGTTTCATTGCTGCCCTTTAGTTGAGTACCACTGACTATTGATCAACTAACCAACTAGCTAGCAAGAACAGAGACAAGTTTCTTTCATGGTCTACTGTAGAACATCAGGCTGGGATACAGAAGTCCTGGTTCAAATCCTGGAACAGGTAGCCGCTAATTCTGCGGGTGCCACACGTGGCTGGCTGCCTACCGCTCCCCTCAGGGGATGGGTTAAATGCAGAGAAGTAATTTCTCTCTGGGATTAATAAAGTACTATAAAATTAAAAAATAATAAAATTGTCATATAGTCTGCACCAGGAGAGGGGCCCTTACAAATGTCAGACTCTCAGATCTTCAGTCATATGTAACCTGACTCTTCTAGTAAGACAAAAGCTACAGTCTTTGTCTTTTTTTAATTTCAATGCTTTTGGCACCAGAGCCATCAGTATTGGTGTTATCCAACACCACGAGTAACACTGATGCACTTCTGCTCACCTGAATCCGCCTTCTTGGCGTACTTCTTACTCTGCCCTCGAATGATTAGGATAAAAACCAGAAGAAGGATGAAGATGAGCCCGACCAGAGCCACTACCACCAGGAACCACCATTCTTCATAAAAGGGTGCTACCTTTTGGGCTGAGCATCAGTAGCAAAAAAAAAAAAAAAGTTACTTTTAAATTAACACCATGTGTAATTAATGTCACAAATTTATTGCACTGAACATAATACAGTAAATTATTGGAAAACGAAAGAGAAAACGAAAGCCAACCTGATATGGACGGTGAAGGGGGACTCGGAGACCCGTAGCCATAATCGTTCACCCCGATGACCCGGAAGTCATAGCTAACCCCTTGCTTCAGGATATCCATGTTGAAGGTATATGATGTTACTTCCTTTGGGATGTCCTTGATCAGGATGTCCCAGAGCCCCTCATCTGTGACAGATGGAGCAGACAGCATGTCCTTAGGTCAGGGGCCACTACATTCAGCCTATTCTGTCTCCTCCTTCCCAGGGGCACATGGAGAGTAGAAGTTTGCTCTTCAGTCACTTAAATGGTGCCTTTTCAGAGATAACAGCTGGGAGGAGCTGGTTGACAGATTGGCCTTTATCCCACTAGCCTTTTGAAAACTGATAGCCGTGATCAGGCTTTTGAAACCCTCTCCTGCTAACATCTTTACACCAGCCTCAGCCCATCTCACACCTCTTTTTAATGATGTAATCAGTCATTGCTTTTCCCAAATCCTTCATGGGAATTCTTTTTATTACACCTCTGAAATCAGCCAAATAAGGCTGAAATCCCACATGTTTTGGTTTCAGGGCTTGCAGTCTGACTGATGTAATAACTTGAGAAGCATAATCATTCTGGTATTCCATAGTTTTTCAAGGATCACTGCTCCGCACATTCAAGCAGTGATCACTCTGACCTCTGACCCTGTTCCTCTGCATATTGATTTGTTGCTGTCTTAACTGCATCTGCCGTGGGATTAATTTGACTTTAAAAGATTTATCACTGTGGGGGTTGAGACTTCTGAAACATTCTAAACAAGCTAACCCTATCCCAGCTTACCTGAAGGCCTGGCTTCAATAACGTAACGAGTGATGGGAGCTCTCCCAGGGTCCCCGCTGGTCCAGTGGATGGTGAGGGCTGCCCCATAACGGGTTATAAAGGGCTCCCCTGGAGGCCCCGGGGCTCCTGCCAGATGAAAAGTGGGAGAACGGGGAGAATGGAGGGTCATGGGTTAGATAGAAATATGCTTACATTTACATTTACCTATATTCATTTAGCAGACGCTTTTATCCAAAACAACGTACAACATTTCACATACACGTGCTTAAAATGGCTTTATCCTTATCATCGTCCAGTACAAGGCCAATGCAGCAGCACACAGAGTAATAAATCTGAGAAACCCTCATACAGAGGATGGTTACATAATAAAAGGTGGTCGCTTGTGTGCATTTTCCTGTTGTACTTAACTCTGTTATCAGGAACGACTAGCTTGATAGCCTAAACAAGATTAAGAGTAAGTGTAGCAGGCAGCAATATCAAATTTACAAACTGACCTTCTCCAGGGCCGGTGGTGATGTTGGCCTCCACCTCGGGGCCATACATGAAGGTCTTGGCTCTAATGCGAAAATTGTATGTTACCCCATCAGCCAAGTCTTTGATTTTCATCCAGAAGGGGGCGCCCCCCTTCACGTCCACAGTCACAATCTTACTTACGCCTGCGAGAGAACAGCAGATCACTGAGGTTTCCAGACAGCCTGTGCTGAAATACCCCTCTCACACAGACCGACATCCCAAAACACAGAACTATATTTTAAATTCATTAGCTTATTAGCAGTTATTAGCACTGATGCATATGCAGACACACACCCTGACACACACACACACACACACACGAGGGTACTGTAACGCACTTGTCATAACAACATTCACAGTGCCACATAGGTGTCACAGTCATTTGCCCACCATAGAAAGTTGAGCACGTCACGCTGCACCGCAGGACTGAGACCCTTCATGGTAAATATCAATGGAAGGCCCAGCACCTATTTGGTTTTAGGACTAACTCCTCTAGCCTAGTTACCTTGACCCTATTCCTTTTGTATAATGCCATGGTACTGTATATGGTCCATGGTACTGTATATGGTCCATGGTACTGTATATGGTCCTGAAAAGACCCTAGGCATATTTTGACTCTATGCCTATTCCTCTACCCCAATATTAAAAAAAAAGAAAATAATGACAGCTACTCAAAGCAATGCTTCGAGGTTGTCACTGATGAGATATCTCTCACTGTGTTTGGAAAGACTAATCAGCTCTAGATCATGAAATCAAAAGCCAAGTACCACTGTCATGTATGAGTAGTACAATACTTACACTGTGTTTAGCTGCATTACAATTAGGCAGCTTTACAAAATTTATGATTCAAGAGAAAACCAGTTGGACCAACTACAGCTGAGTAACAAGCAGTTATATGCACTCTGTTTTTGAAAAACAAAATAGATTTCCTATTCCTTTCCTTTAAGTCCAACAGAATTACTGTAAACCCAGCTGATTAAGGTCATTTAGGGTGGAACCTGATGATGGAGGAAGTCACAGTGCTACAGCTTACCATCCACAGGTGTACAGGGCTCATATACAAGGCGATAGCCCTCAATGATGCCGTTAGGGTACACGGGCTCCCCCCAAGACACGTTGACCGAGGTGGTGGTGAGCTCACTGAAATGGATGAAGCTGGGGGCACTGGGGGCTGACATAAAGGACACACAAGGGGGTCAGAGAGCATTTGACTCTTGATACAGTCAGTATGCAGGATGGGGTTATATAGAATCATTCTCCAATTGTCTACATGCAGGTATATGGAACCTGTAGCAATGGAAACAGAATTGTGGAATAAACAAATAGTATACCAAAAAAAAGAAAAAAAAAATTCTAAAAAGAACCAGCTCATATCAATTCAAACATTTCAACTCAGTCATGCTCTAAGCTTATGTGAAAGGAAGTATTGAACACATTTGTTGGCACCTTCAATGGTCACATATTAGAAGAAAAAGTTGATCAGTGAAAGGGGTGAAGAAGTGTGACAGAGGGAGGCAGTCCATCAGCGACAGTGTGTCAGTGTGGTGAGAGCTGGCCTTCCTGTCTGGCCTTGCACTATTCACACAGGCCTGCATGTATGCAGACCAGCCACTGGGAGCTCCAAAGGAGCAAGCAGACTTCATAAAGATTTTTTTTTTGTTTAATCCCCTCAAATGACCGAGGAGGGCACATGCTGGCATAACACAGGGCCCATTGTACGCCTCGGCCAAAAAGCTGCCCAGCTCATCTTTCCCTCTTCTTGACATGGCTGTCATACATTTCCGTTTCCACGGCAACCCCGTGCCAACAAGCCACCATCTCTAAACTTATCAAGATGCAAGAAAAAACATTTTCTTTGGAGGAAAAAGAATAGAACGCACATTTTCCACTAACTGCTGGAAGGAGATCTTGTGGAGGGGAGCACAATTTGGCAACTGCGCTCTTCCTCTCTTGCTGCACTCTTTCATCACTTGCAAGTCTCCGCCATCAAAGCTACAAGGGCACTGAGACGTCACTAAGCAGGAGTCCGAGAAACCAAATGCAGAAACCAAAACCAGACCTGATCTCTGCTTCCTAACAAAAGGATTGTCACACTGGGGACCTAATTAAAAAACGGAGACACTAGCGTTCAACAAATCTGGCACATTTTAGCCTCTGGACAGCATGGTTTCATCTATAACCTTCAACTTTTACATCTGGAGAGTATTATTTGCACCAGAATAACAGTGCTATTAGTTCGGTGAATTCTGCTCCTTGTATGCTAAAATAGTCCCTCCTAAGTGCATCAGTTCTTGGCCATCTGGATACTCCAGTGGGTCTGAAGAGACCTCTGATGAAGATGTTCCCATGGCTGTGCTGCATCCACCAGGTGGAGTCTGTTAACCTCAGTGATATTCTCTGACCTCTGTTCACCAAGAACAGCAGGAAAGCACATTTCAGGTTGGATGAAGAATCATTATTCTCAGTACTATTACGAACTGTAGATAGGAAGCTATTTTTGTAGATCTCAACACAGAGGCTAAGAACATAAAGCAGGACTCCTAGTCCTGCAAGAACATTGACAAAAAAGGCATATAAAGTATACATATTCTGAAGAAAAAATAAAGGGCATTTTAAACTCTCTAGACCAAGAGCTGCCAGTCCTTTATATAATTTCTTTTCTGACCCTGAGCAAATGAGGCTATAACGTTCTAAAATTCTTTGAGATTATCTTTTGTGAAGGTGAAGCCCTCCAACCACACTCAAGAGTTTTTCCATACCAGCTTGCTGGGTACGCCCCCTGGTGGGCAGGCTGCGGGGCCCATCTCCTGCCGCATTGAAAGCCAGCACACTGATCATGTAGGTGGTGTAGCTTGTCAGGTTCTTCAGCTTGACGCCACCCTCTGGCAGGAAGAGCGTGCGCAGTCGCTCCGTTTCATTCTGCCGCTGGTACTCCCAGAAGAAGATCTGTGGTGAGGGTGGGGAAGTGAGGGGGGAGGAAGTGATTCCATGTTGGCTTTAATGACTCAGATTCCACTTGGAGGACTTCCCACAGTACCTTCCCACAGTACCTTTACGTAGTACTTAACCTGTACTACTTCTAGATGACATTTGGACCTATAAACCAGTGTCTATGTCTGTCCTCTGTCCACATCTTGTCCATCTCTTATTGCTACTATTTCAAAAACACAATGATACATATAATACTTGAATCAGTCATTATGCCACATTCAACTATCTGTATGTAAACACTTGAAGCTCACCTTATACCCCTGAATGTCCCCATTCTGAGTTTCAGATGGAGGGGGGTCCCATGTTACATCTAGCTGGGTGGCAGTTGCTGACTGAATGGCAACATTCTGGGGAGGAGCTGTTGGAACTGGTAAAAAAGGGAAAATCACAAAGATTAAAAAAATGTTCTATTACAAGGATTCATTTGTCATAGCAACAGAATCAATCATAAATGCCAGTTTATGTCTGTATATCACTTGCAGTGTTTGTACATCAAGAACTTATATTTGCTCAGAGATCCAGCAGACACCAGAAGATTCAAATGCAATACCAGAGGGATTTGGAAGTATCTTAGCAGCGCTCCAGCTGCAGCAGAACATGTGGTTGTATTTGTAGCCAGCAAATATATGTGAAGGCGAGTTAATGTGTATGTGCTGAACGTGTAGCTCCTTTGGGGAGAATTCTAGAGTGTTTGCCTCGATCTCCACTCGGCAATCGCTCGTTTACCTGCCTCACCCACAAACACTTCCTGAGGTGTACTGGTTGGCCCCTCGCCCACAGCATTGTACACGCTCAGCCGAATCTCATAGCGCTTGTGCTTGCTCAAGTCTGCAGAACACAATGCGCAATATTACCTAAAATACATGGTGCAACGCAGCACATTCCTGTGTGACAGATCTGGATTAACTAACCATGGGATAAAATAAAGCAGAATAAATTATGCATTTCTATTTTAAAAGATGCACACCCAGGGCTATAAACTCTGTAATGAACATATCTGACAAACAGTAACATGCAGCCATGTCTCGAATGCACTGGGTTTATATCTAATAAAAGTGAAAATGCATTAATGATCGCATTTACTGCATCCTGCCTGAGCGCAACACCTTCCCAAAGAAGAAAAGGTCTCAAGGAAAATACTCGGCTTGATTTAGCAAAAGTCTGTTTCCTGAAAATGTCAAGGCAGAGCAAAGCCAGACCTGCCAACGCCACTTACTGCCAGAGAACAAAATGTGAAGCAGGACATAAAAACATTAACGTTAAAAGTGAAAAACAGCAGAATGAAAACAGATGGTAGAAACTGCTTATTGAGAAAGAGAGGGAAAAGTCACATGCCACTGACACACTGCAGGACTTTAAGTTCAACTGAGTTAGTACTCTATGGTTTACTTGTACGTGGGTGTGTGTGTGTGTGTGTGTGTGTGTGTGTGTGTGTGCGTGTGTGTGTGTGAGAGAGACAGAGAGAAAGCAATAAGGGGAAATTACACCAAATCCTTGCACATGTGCAGCACAGACTGAACATAATGTCACTATGTCACTCAGTGCTAAACATTACACTAGTCAACTTGCACATCAGCTGAGTAATGGGGCTTGTAGCTGAGAAGTGGGTCCAGCTGTTGTACTTGAGCATGGTATTTAACTTCAGAAATCATTAAACAAGTAACAACAGTTTGCCATCTCAAGTCTCAAGCTTTTTCACTTGTACATCTGTGTATTAATCCCTGCGACGCCATGTTTTACTGCTCATGGCAGTGAAGAATCCAAATATTTATTGCAGAAAAAAGACAGAGACAACACAGATGTGTGAAGACTTACTGTCGAGTTCATACTGGGTGAGAGACGATTC
>JABJVR010009094.1:0-10134 GCA_025773905.1 Chitala chitala
GCGTGCAGTTGGAGCACCGCTGTAACAAGTGAGTCGGAGCGTGCGGTTGGAGCACCGCTGTAACAAGTGAGTCGGAGTGCCGCTGTAACAAGTGAGTCGGAGCGTGCGGTTGGAGCACCGCTGTAACAAGTGAGTTGGAGCGTGCAGTTGGAGCACCGCTGTAACAAGTGAGTCGGAGCGTGCGGTTGGAGCACCGCTGTAACAAGTGAGTCGGAGCGTGCGGTTGGAGCACCGCTGTAACAAGTGAGTCGGAGCGCCGCTGTAACAAGTGAGTCGGAGCGTGCGGTTGGAGCAGTGATGGCTTATTTCCACCATATTGCCACCAAAACTGAGCTGGACACGTGCTATTTGTGGAAAACCCTCCTCTGTAATACTAATGTTGCTGTTTAAAGCAGATCTTTTATGATAATTCCGGTTCTTAAGCATGTGCTTGTGAAAATGTGTTTTCTTATAGAAAATACACTGATGCTGTCATGGGTGCATTTTATCTTTGGTTGTGGACAGTAAGCATTTTGGCAGGCTGCTGCGTTGTATTACTGACCTTCATCAAAACATGTAACGCTACAGCTTGTAGCAGCTGCAGAGTGAGTCGTGGGTGAAATGTCTTTCCTGATGAAAAGCCGTGAGCTGCCTGCTGTCTGTGGATGCTATGCAGCATGAACATGTTCCACACTCTCCACACTCCCTGCTGTTTTTAAACCACACCTAACTTCACTTTCTCTCCTGGATGGGACTGCACTAAGCCTCTCCTGAAAGTGCTGACCCAGCAGAAAGGAGGCCAGTGTTCCTGATTCAGATTTTCTCTGTGCCGAGACTAAGAGACACCTTGACATAAACCAGCCTCTGGATTCCGTGTTTCAGTATCCTTCGTCTATGACACCAGCTTTACAAGCATCAAAACGGAGCTTATGAAGATGCGTAAATGTTGAAAAATTCTGTTTATGCAGCCTCCTTCGTTCAGTACTGCTGTGTGAACATTACTTCCTTTCAGTTTGGTGGGAGCTCTGTTTGAATTTACAGCAGTGTTTCTCCTCCCTAAGCGCCTGGGTGTGCTATCAGAGCAGACGTTAACACAATTTAATTGATACCTTCCGCAGAAGCATTTCAAGAACGTTTTCAGCAATACATCTACAAGAGAGTATGTTGGCTTTAGGGGTACTTAACCAAGCTGTGTTTCTGTAGAATACACCAATATCAGTGTTGGTCCATATGGTGACGCTACATAAAACATGGACCACCTTGTCAGCAATATGTTGTGTGTGTGTGTGTGTGTGTGCGCATGTGCGCGCAGTTGTTCAGTGCTGAGTGTGTGTACATAAAATTCCATCTGAATACTAACATTCAGCAGTGAATGCATATAAAATGCTTGCAAGTTAAACTTTTTCAAAGCTTCCAGTATGTGAATGATTTATCCTGAGCTGTGATAAACCTGTCATGTCACATATGTGGCACATCTTGGAACAAGTTAGTCACGCTGCTTACCTTTTCACAATCACGCTTGTGACTGTTGATATTTCCATGTTTAATTTCATGTTTATCTAGTAAAAATATGAGAGCTAAGGAGCTGCTTGACTAATAATGCATTTGAGTTTCAAGTAGCCGTCCATCCCATCTGCTCCCCACTTGCTTTCAGGGGCGCAGACCTCTGTCTTTCTGCCCCTCTCTCTTTGTTTTCCTGGCCCGCTCATCACCAGGAAGCAGCCTGCAGGATCTGCACAGTGAGCTGTCCGCGCCTTCATGAATATGGATGTAGTTGCATATCTAGGATGTCATTCAGTTACTGCTATGTGGAGAGTAAGTGTGCACTTGTATACAGGCCGGAGAGAAGGAGGCGAGCTGTGACACCACGTCTCCCCTCACCCTGCTCTGTGCCAATAAAAGCCACTCAATAAGTCTGCCATTTTTAACAGCTGTATTTATGCCACTGTGTTTTATTCATAACTGTGTGCAGCCTTGTTCATGTGCGTGTGCGTGTGAACTGAACAAGCTGAACTGCTCAGAATGGTTAATGTACTGCAGTTCAGCCATATGCCAGCTAAACTACTGTCTGAGCATTTTTACACACCTCGATGTGTTGTGTTTTGCCTGCAATGGTTACAAAATGACACTCGTATCCACAGAAATAACTAGCACATCATTGAGAATGAAATTTGTGGTCTATTTCTGTTGGTTTTGTTGGTCATTATTTTTTGTATGTCAGGTCGGAAGCTGTTATGCTTTTTTAAGGGTGTGAATTTTTTCATCATTAGGACTGTGGTTTAAACACTTGAAAGGTCTTGGAAGTTACCTTCATCAGTGTGTTTCATCTGATCACCTGAAGAGGACTGGTCTAATCTCATGTCTTCACTGTACTGGTTCACCCACACTGTCATATACTCCTTCATCAAGCAATTTAAATTCTGGAAAGCTGAAATTGAAAGTTTTGTAGCACCTATTTTACACAGACATACACCTTTAGGTTTTCTTATGTATGCAGAAAGATGATGCAGACACTCTTTCTTCCTTTTTGCTTTTCTCTCCTCCCTTTCTTCCTCTGACTTTCCATTTACTGCCTGAGGGCTGAGCATAGTGGTCCAAAGAGGGACTTTAAAACTTGTTACTTGGCAGATGGTGTCTGTCCAACAGGTGCTCTCGGACCTGCTTCTCCATGTGAGACCAGTGTCGCTGCCCCACCGATACCCTGCAATCCAACATGGAACAGTATCCACGCTGAAAAATGTAATGGAAACTATTGATTTTCGACTTAATATGTGGGAATCATGAAAAAAACTATGAATTGATACTGTATTGCTTAATGTACTTAATGTGGTCATTATGGTCTGTCACATCGGCCATTAAAATGCCAGAAAAAAAGACCAATTCCTGGACCATTTAATATTTATTACACAGGAAGAGTTACCATGGAGAAAAAAGGATTCCGGGACAGTTTCATATTTACAATTCTGTTACCACACAGAAAAGGCAGATTACAACTTTTTAAAATTTATATAAAAATTTTTTTATACTGCGTTATTGATCCCAGATGGAAATTACTTCTCTGCATTTAACCCATCCCCTGGGGGGAGCAGTGGACAGCCAGCCACACGCGGTGCCCGGGGAGCTAGAGTTTCAGTGTGTTGATCAAGCTGGGAGACTTATGCCTCTCAGCATGAAGAACCACCCACTGAGCCGCCAGGCCACCCCCCCCAACCTGTGTGTTACAATTTTGTCTTTGTTCATACTTACCCGGCTTGTTCTGTGCCTTTCTCTTCAGCAGTAATTTATGTAGTTAAACATATTTTGGCTCGTATTATTTCACAACGGAGTTAAGAGCTCCGGGGCACTGCTGTTACCGTAGTATTGGTAAAATGTGACCTAACATGTAACAAATTAAATATTATTTCCTGTTGGTGAAATACTTCTTTTTTAATTTAATTATATGTTAGAACATTTATTTACATATTAACTTGTTTAATATGCATTTAAATTATGAATTTAGTAAGCTTTGTGTGCGTGACATAGAGCCTGTCTGTGCACGGAGAGAAGGACGGCTGATTCGTGACAGGTATGTCCTAGGGGAAAGATGTAGGGATGGGATACACTTCCACACATCTGCAACCTTCACACACTTCACATAACGACCATCAAAGGGGCAGATGAGCAGGAAGAGGAGGAATTTCCTTGCTTGTCACTCTTACTGATTCCAAATCAGCTGATGTGTTACAGGAATAATGTGAGAGAATCGGGTACGTGGAGGAAAGCTGATCTTCCCAACATGTCAGCTCTGTACGTGCGTGGTTCTACAAGGCGTCCTGTCCACGTGTGAGGTTAATTCAGTCGCTGCTGATTACGTTCATTTCACATAAAGTGAGGGGCCATTATTCCTGAGATTGAAGACATAGCCAGACGCAGTGCTACTGCACTGCACCACAAAGCCTTCCAAAGACATTACTGCTGTTTTTGGTTGCCAGGTAACCACAGTAATTTTAATTGTCTGGTTTAAATAGCTCACCAATCCGTCATGCTATTACAGCTGGGTTTTATGAGTTACTTCTAGAGAATGTATGAAATTGATTCTCATGTATTGAGTTGTTGAGATGATGGTCAATCATTAAATACAACTGAAGATAACATTAATCATGAGGATTTCTCTGATGTGACAAAATACATACAATAGTCAAGCCGTCGAAATAATGGCAGAACATTTAAGAATCAGTATATTAATAATGCGTCAGAACAATACAAGCTGCTGGAATAAACATGTGATATTTAGGTAAAGTGCACTGGGTACATCGCTGTTGCAGTGAAGATGTTCGTTTTCGCTCATTCTACTAAGTTGGTCATGACAAACATTAATGTCTGACTGAGGGTTGGTGTGTGATCGTGGACTGTGATGCCTTCTGTGGGGTGGGCCGGTGGTACTGCTCAGGAAAATCATCTACCTTCTTCAGGGCGCCATCGCTGTTCTCTCCTGAACTACTACACAGATGCTGTAATGTCTCACTCATCACAATCGAAGGCCTCACACACCTACCCCCATTTTCCTCCATTAACTTGTCCTTTTTCACAAACTTGTTGCAATTAAATTGCCGTTAATGAGCCTGTACCTGGTGCTCTGCTAAATGAAATGTGCTCTGATGAATAAATGCATGTGAGTGTTAGGAAATGGCCAGACTGCTGAGATGGCAGGGCGACAGCATGTCGTTAATACCGCATGCTCTGCACATCACTGACGCTCGAGGAATTACTGCACTCATTTATTAATCGATATCAACCTGAATAAAATACACAGAATATTGAGTGAATGTGAGACCGGGGTAGGAACTGTCATGGCATTTTCATGCCAGAAACATCCAAATTCCCACTTAGGAAAGGTAATAAAAACCATGGAGACATGGTGATCTCATGACTGATTATGTATGTGTTGGAAATGGGCATACACACTCTGCTTGTGGAAACATGTATGTAGGGTGTATGCTTGTTTATTACACTTTTCAGGAAACTGTCTGCTGCTCAGAAAACGATGTCCATCTCCACATGTAAGACGACAGTCATTTGTAATCATCTTTTATCTTGTAATCACATGGAATTGTCCTGTAAAACTCCCTTGTCTTTGCGTTGTGGCCAAAACCTCCATGCTCTGTTTACCTAACATATATAATGTCTTGCAAATTCCACTGTACAGCCACCCGTGGGGCCCTGAGTCTGCATATCTGACACACGATTTGATTTTATTTATATAGATGTAATATAGTTAGAATGGCAAAAATATACCAATAAGGTTCCTTTGTTTGAAATTTCATGGGAATCGAGTTTAACACTGCATGAAGAACATGACTCAAAATGAATCTGCTCAAACTGTTTTCTGGACTGAGTTATTAAAAGCAAACGATCATCTGGGCGAGACAGACCTGCTCTCTAATTAACCTCCCAATTAGTCTCTGTGCAGCACTTTTGACATGTATGAATTAGATGCTGCTGTTCTGCCTGCTGATTAATGACATCCAAAATGGGTGTTTAATTGTTTGAAAGGAGAGGAGAGGGGGCAGATTTGAAACAAAGATTCGCTCACCTGTGATGACAGATTGTGCCATTGTTGAGATTTTCCTCGTTTGCTTCTGCTCTGGGTCTCTTTGGGCCAGAGGAGCTGCCCCCAGGGACAGTGCCTGGATGAATAATTATCATCATTTAACACACCTCTGGCATATACAGGGGGGTTCCGTTAGCATGTGGCAAACCTGGATAATTAACCTGGTCTATTACACAGCAGCCTTCGATTCACTGTGAAGGACCAGACGGAGCTCCGTGTTATACGATTCACTCTGAAGGACCAGACGGAGCTCCGTGTTATACGATTCATTGTGAAGGACCAGACGGAGCTCCGTGTTATACGATTCACTGTGAAGGACCAGACGGAGCTCTGTGCTATACGATTCACTCTGAAGGACCAGACGGAGCTCCGTGTTATACGATTCACTGTGAAGGACCAGACGGAGCTCCGTGTTATACGATTCACTGTGAAGGACCAGACAGAGCTCTGTGCTATACGATTCACTCTGAAGGACCAGATGGAGCTCCGTGTTATACGATTCACTGTGAAGGACTAGACGGAGCTCTGTGCTATACGTTTCACTCTGAAGGACCAGACGGAGCTCCATGTTATACGATTCACTGTGAAGGACCAGACGGAGCTCTGTGCTATACAATTCACTCTGAAGGACCAGACGGAGCTCCGTGTTATATGATTCACTGTGAAGGACCAGACGGAGCTCCGTGTTATACAATTTGCTGTAAAGGATCAGACGGACCTCTGCGTTTGTTTGATTCGCCATGAAAGGCCAGACAAATCTGTATTTGTATGATTCACTATGAAGGACCAGATGAACCTCTATGTTTGTACAATTCACTGAGAAGGACCAGACAAAGCTCTGCTTCTACTACTGTGAGATCTGATCAGCTATGAAGCATGTAGTGTGTCTCTGTGTGTGAATACAGAATCCACACATTCACATGAACGTTGATTCTCTGTCACGTTTTGCAGTGATGACCTTTTTCAAGCTCTGGATTTTAATATGATTGGGGAGGGCCCATTAAACATTCGTGTGTGAGGCGTGGAAATGAAGACATTTCTCTAAGGTAGAGTCTGCTGCTTGTGCCAGTGATGGAAATATGGTTTAAACAGCTGGAGTTTTTTTCCCAAGGGAACCCGTACAAGCACAGCTTTCCTACAGCAGAATAAATCCATCACACATACTTCAACTGGCCTGACAGTCTCAGCAGACACTGGTGCTCTTTAATATTTTATGAACTGGCTGGTGGTCTGTTTACATCTGAGAAGAAAAGGGTAATCAAGAAAAGAGAAATTGCACAAGTCAGAATGAGGCAAATAATTTTTTGTCCTCACAGCAGAAGAAAGCTGACACAAATACACACATGCACTCAAACACGTATACACATGCTTCCATATACATATGTGAACACACTCGATGGTTTGGAAAAGGAATGCATTAAATTTAGTATTTTGCATATTTCTGTCCCTGTCCTAAAGTTTGAGATGTTAAAGGAGATTTTCAATTGCATGCACTGATGGTTTAGACAGAGACTTTGGATTCCAGATTTGAGGTTTGTGTGGAACCCAGTCAACTTGTGTGTGTGTGTGTGTGTGTGTGTGTGTGTGTGTGTGGAAACATTTCATTTTGAGAATGAAACTGAGCCCTTAAGTATTTTTTATCTAAAAAAATAGCTTGTGCATTCCTCTAGCTACAGGGCTCCTGAGTTTGCAGAAGGTCTCCTTATGACCTGGCAGAAGACCTTAGTATTCTTGGTTGGTGGGCTGTTCTTTTCGTGACTTGGCAGAAGGCTTTGGGGGTATTGGTAGATGGGCTGTTACTCTTGGGGAAACTTAAATTAGATCAGCTGAAAAGGCAGGTCAGTGGTGACAGGGTGGGGGTTTAATGCTAACAGCCAATGTGAAAACCAAAGTTTAGGAGAATCCTTCGAGAAGTTCAGCATTTGGCTTGAGCTGCACTGACTGCTACAATGAGGCCATTGTTGAGTCATCCCGAGAAAAGTCACGGTAGATCTCATGAGTTCCAAGCGTGCAACCTTGAACACACATGTGCAGATGGAGGTCAGTTGAGGACGTGAATTCGAATACACAGACGCTGTGCAGTGAATAGTGAACATTAAACTAAGGCTGCGATTCACAACAGCTTGTTGCTATCAAATGACATGTTTGAAGTTTTTTGGAATATCTAGTATTGCTACTGTTTAGCTCACTTAACAGACAGAGATGCCCTGAACACTGTGTGAGTCCTTCAGCATGCATGACTGAGAAACATGAATTCAAGTCCTCTGCTGTTTGTTGTCACTTCCCATCACAGACTCAAATGCGGGATGGGCAGTGCGATCATTAAAATGCTAATTAGATTAATTATATGAGTTCTGCATTGTGGAATTGCTGTGAATTATTGTTAAGGTGTATGGTAGGCTAAATAGTATCTATAAAAGTTATTATATTTAAAAGCAGTTTTTAAAAGAAACAAGTTGATGCTAAAAACTGGCTTCTGTTGTACAAGTTCTGTAACTGTCATTTAATTAATTGAGCTACAGAAATACTTTTTCAAGGAAATGTGCTTTAATGTGCTTTATGAATAACAGTACTATTTGTGTTAAGAAGTGAAACATCACTATTATGCATAAAACATTAAAATTATGTTTAATATTTGAGAGCAGAGGTGTTGGTGACTGGAGCTGAACTAATGCGTGATTCAGACAGTTTAGTTTGCAGGGCTACGCTGAACTACATTCTCATTCAAATCAACAGCTCACAGTCACGAGAGCATTCAGTCTCCTGCGTCCACACACCAATTTAGACGTCTACAAAAGAAGAATGAATGCATTCCTCCTGAATCTTCTAAAAGCACATTTTAGGCATATTTCACTTACTTGCTGGAAGTTCTTTTTAAGAAAGCTTATGGTTTTCAACATAACTGACCAGTGTTTTGCGTGTGTCTTTGATTAACTTTGAAGTCCATCTGTTCTGCTATGCTAACAAGAGCTTTATGGCCACCATGGGGAAGACACTCATGCAATACGACCAAACTGTGCCCCATCACAAAGGGCGTGCCACTCCCCGCGTATCCCTCACCTTCTCTGTGCTGACGATATTCCATGTGTATCCTGCTCCTCTCCTTTGGTTTTGTCACCAGTAAAGGAGGAACCTTCAGCACGTTTGTCAACATGCATGATGTTCACAAGGTGTAATTTAATATTCACAGTAAAAAAGAAAACCTCCCGATCACCTATTTGTGCATGTGAGACTGTAAATAAACAGCAGCCATAGTGTGAGATGTTCTGAACAGAGAAACACTCTCTGTGGATCAGACTGAGGAGGCCATTCTAGAAAATGACTGGCTTCAGTTCTCCTGTAGTGAATTAGGGTCCATAGTCATCTGAACCAAGATTAATGTCACAGAATGCCAGTCAAACACCTTTAGTCCAGACAGGTGCCTACACTGGAGGTGGTGGACTCCCAAACAGGATCATGTGGGTCCATCTGGTCAGCTGACCTTTGATCCCCCACTTTGCTCACTTCTCTGGGGACCAGTAACTGTGATTAATGACCCAGTGATCTTTCAAAAATCCGTTTTGGTATAATTACCCAGAATCTGTCTAGTACTTACTAAACATGTATTTCTATTAATTTGAAAAATACTTTATGTTTCCTTATACAGACTTCTGAAAATTGAGTTTATTGTCAGGCAAAATTTACAAAAAAATCACTAATCTGTAAATGTTCAGTTTCACGAACATTTTTCTCTGTAAATCTGCTTGCTGGTAAGACATTGCAGCACATGCTTCTGAGAAGCATTTCTGATGCTCCTGGAAATCAGTGGCAGTTGTGAATGTTAAACTGGTCAAAGACACCATCGCCTGCATTCTTGTCATGACCTGCTGATTACAACTTTAACCTTTTCTCTGGATCACTGTCCTGCTGATTTTTTGTACTGTTTCATTGTACTGACATGTTCTTTAATAGTCCTGCTGACAAATCAGGAGGGATGGTGTTGTCTGATAGAGGTGCTGGGTCTATATGAGCGGTAATACCGGCGCTGGGTCTGTATGAGCTGTAATACCGGTGCGCAGTCTGTATGAGCTGTGATACTGGCGCTGGGTCTGTATGAGCTGTAATACTGGCGCTGGGTCTCTATGAGCTGTAATACCGGTGCTCAGTCTGTATGAGTTGTAATACCGGCACTGGGTTTGTATGAGCTGTAATACCGGTGCTCAGTCTGTATGAGCTGTAATACTGGCGGGTGCTGGGTCTGTATGAGCTGTGATACTGGCGCTGGGTCTGTATGAGCTGTAATACCGGTGCTCAGTCTGTATGAGCTGTAATACCGGCACTGGGTCTGTATGAGCTGTAATACCGGTGCGCAGTCTGTATGAGCTGTAATACCGGCGCTGGGTCTGTATGAGCTGTAATACCAGCGCTGGGTCTGTATGAGCTGTAATACCGGTGCGCAGTCTGTATGAGCTGTAATACCGGCACTGGGTCTGTATGAGCTGTAATACCGGCGCTGGGTCTGTATGAGCTGTAATACCGGTGCTCAGTCTGTATGAGCTGTAATACCGGCACTGGGTCTGTATGAG
>JABJVR010009095.1:0-10133 GCA_025773905.1 Chitala chitala
TTTATTACACAGTCGTGTAACAGTTAAGTAGAACGGTGGCCCTTTAGGAATGGGAAATATTCTTAATTTTTTTTTTTTTGTGCTCTGTTGTAATTTTGATCAATAATAATGAGTTTTGTGTGTATTTTTGCAGCAGGCCTTGTGGTGCAACGGTAAGTTTGCCAACCATTTCATGCACAGGTTACTAGTTCAAATCCCAGCACAGCTCTTATTTGCTCACGGAGACAATTTGTTGTTCCAGCTCAGCATCCCAGCCTTGAACCTTCAGTCTTGTTGTTAGGAGCCCAACCACCTTACCAGTATGCCATGGTGGCACAGCCTTAGAGTGGGTTTTTTCTCATTCCTGGTTTATTTTCAGAGACACATTAAAGCAACAAACTTAGCATTGGGGGGAAAACTTTACTGAATGTACATTTTTAAGTACTTGCATTTGACTAATTTATTTTACTAAATAAAGTACTTATTTTTTTGGGAATTGAACCCTTATACATGAGTATTGTAGCAGAGAGTCTTACTTACAGTGCCACCCTACTGTCTGCGTACAGGGGTGTGCCACACTCTCCTTTCAGATGTAAATAGTGATTAGAAATGTTTTAAAAATGTTTGTACTTAATTCAAATACAGAATGTATTTTAGAGACCAGTATGTCAAAGGAATTTGAAGTATGGCTGAACTTGTAAAATATATATATATATATATATATATAAAGTTCCTGTAAATATTTAAGCCTTTTAGCTTCAGACATTGCTAGTTGACCAACCACACCACAGTCCCATGAGGGACAATGTACTTTCTTATGTTTAAGATATTTGTAAGAGCATTATTATTTGCAGGTAACAGAGGGTTGATGGTTGTATTGGCTGAAAAGCCCTTTGCTTTCATAAGATTTGAACATCTAGCCTTCATAGTGCACATGCAGCCCATTAACCTACCACGCCACACACACCTGACAGGAAGGTCTTGTTTCTGTTTCTTTTCACATTTGCATTCAGATAATAAACTACATAAAACAGCTGTGCTTGGAAAGTGGTGTTTCTTTTTCTATTAAATGGCCTTTGTATTCAAAAACTTCAGTTGTGGAGAAATTGAATGGAGTTTGTGTCTAGTTCATTTTATCTTAAAAAAAACAACAACACACACACACACACACACACTTTGTATTTAGAGATTTAAGCCTGTGTTCTGGATGATTGCAGCATGACAATCTTACCCATTCTGTTACACCACCAGTGGTAGGTCTGTTCTTCAACTTTACATTTCAAATGATTTTAAAATAAGTATGGCTGTACTTCCTCATTTGGTTTGTATTTAGATAAAAATAATTACAACCCTTGGTATTGTTTGAACCACTGCACTTCAAGCATTGATATTTGTTTTATTAATCTCCTTTGCCACCATGCCAGTTGGGTGGGTGGAGGCTGTGATCTAGTCACTAGTGTTAACTACACCACCTTACCTGTAGCTTCAGTGATACAGCCAGTATTTCTAAATGTGGATAGCGTTGAGGTCTTACTACTTAGACAAAAAAAAAGACATTTTTGTAGCCAAAGCTAAGGACATGTTTGGTTCTTCAGCTTCCTACTGCAGGAATAACAGTGCTGTCCCCTTACCTATAAGGCACGTTTCTCCTCTGTTTCCCCACTCCTGAGGGTTATTTTCGTTTCACTGCTGTTCCTTCTATTTCATACTCCTGATCCAAAGGCAGGACTCTTACATTTCATGTATACATTCAGGTGAGGATCATAGATTGTTAAACACTTCCTCTACTTAATATTTCAATTAAATAAATTGGTATTTCACATACAATTCAATTACCATAGAAATGGATTCAAACCCAGGGTAGTGGCTCCCTTACTTACTATAACTAGTATTAATGTCCAGCCTTTACTTTACTGCTTAAGGTAGTAAGTGTGTGGTAGTGGTAGTTAGTATTAATTTTTAGTTTGTTTTCAACTCTTTGAGAAACGCTGAGGTGATGGACAATGACTTGAAATTGTCTCACATCGTGTCTGAAGTCATTACAGTTTTATAGTTGATCTTAACCTTTGCACAATTAATTATTTCACTTGTTGCGACATAACAGATAGAACCACAATGATCAAAATTAATAATGATTTCTTACGTTAAAATTAATTCTTTTGATGGGATCAAAATCTAGAATGGATGGAAACATGGTATTTACTATGCTACTCTACAATCAGTCCTGCCACGTTTCGGATTATGTAACTACACAGAAGTAGCCAAACATCCGGTGTCACACCCCCTTTGAGTGTTATATTTGTTTCACTGCTGTACCATCTACATAATACTTCTCATGAAGAGGCAGGACTCTTCCATTTTGTGTACACATTCAGGTGAGGACCTTAGATGTTAACATTTTTTCTCTTTTCTTAAAATTTCAAATAAATAGGTCAACACAGTTTGACAGAACACCATTATGTATCTTGTTTATCAGTCAGGTACAATGGATGGTGTGCAACATATTTAAACAATTGCTGCTTCAAGTGAGGAAGGAAAACATTCACACAGCAGATTAATTCATAACCTTTTTAATTTAGTTTGAAAGAGTGAGGAAAAAAATTGCACATCATGACAGATTTATTAGATATAATATTAGGTTAAAACTAAACATGATAGTTTTCATAGCATATCTGAATTATACAAGGAATTATTCCTATAAACATTATGTTTTTAACGCCGAAACAGATTTTAATCTTTTATGCCCTCTTGTGGCTGAACAGGAGTATTGCAACTAGGGAAAATGGTTAATTTTATTGATAAAATGCAATACGTTTGTGTAATTCCTGCTTTTTTATTCAGACACATAATGATGATACACATGACTGCAGGGAAAAAAACTATTCTGAACGAAAAAGAAGGACGAACATTGTACATGACAATTCACAATTGACAACATTGCATATAAAAGTAATATTTCTCAAATTAAATACGATTGTATCGCTTTTCCAATATATCTTACCTATATATCATAGTCATCTTGCTACCAAAATATGTGTATTTATATGACCTAAGGTGAATAGTGTGATGGATGGAATTATGCAATTCGCACGTATGGTCACGAGACGTAGGATGTATTCTTCTGTACAATCTGTAGATCAACATCCTCTCCTGACGCTTTTTTCTCAAAAACCTACTTTTTATTCAGACGCACCAATGTTAAGACTCACATGGTTGCAGCAAAAAATAAATAATGAGGAAGTACATTGTACATGGTCAGGAGAAAATATATTAAAGCTATTGATATTATTTTTCAAATTATCTGAACTACATGGGGACATATCACAAAGGCACGATATTTTTAATTAAGACTATCATCATATCATTAGAACGCAGAATTCTACAGCGTATGCTGCCCTCTCGTGGTCACAGGTGAACAGTGTATAACTATGGAATAAAACGTTAAAATGCAATACAATACTCAAGTGCGTCTATGGGAATGCAGCATAGGTTTTAAAACCTTTTTTTAATATAAACAACTGTGAAACTGCTAAAACTGTCAAATAGTTTAGATACAAATTCTATTTTTTTCAAAATAAAATTTAGCATATTTTTGTAAATAATACTTAAGGCAAAATGTATGTTATATGCATACCTTAAAGGAAAATATATTCTAAATGCATTTTGCTAAATCTGTGTTGGCAGCAGTTAAGAATGTTGTGACGATTTTATATCTGCAATCCTGGCGCTCAGAAGCAACAAGGACTTTGACTGGGGCACCAGAACAAGCCACCTCACTGTCTCACTGTACTGCAGCAAAACAAAATTTAAATTTGTCTGAAGTCAACTTCATGAACGGCGTGTATTAAATGCCATGACACGGTAAGGCAAATGGAGACTCGGACAGGTGCGATGGGTTTGCGTCCCGTCCAGGATGTCCACCCACCTTGTGCCCTTAGCTACCTGGACTAGGCTCCACGCCTAGTAAGTGTTTTGTGAAATTAATGTATTTAGCGGACAAGGTACCGACACAGATGCGTTTGACCCACTCTCTTGGCATTCACCGCGTGCCTTAATTGTATGGCCATTTAAATCAAGGTCCGCTGTGAACACGAACAGAATCGGGCCCTGTCTCATGTATAATTTAATGTATCGATCTAGAGAAAGAGAATAACACTAATATGATCGCATGCGACTAAAGAAAGTGTTTATTATCCCGACATATCACTGCAAATTCCGTTCACGCAGTACTGTAATAAACCGATATTATCGTAATAAACACTCGTAAAGAATATACGGGGTATGCGGTAATCTATGTGTGTGTTGAGTCAAAGGACATTAAGTGTTATGTTACCTGTTTCGGTTGTCTCGCCGTAATCATGCAGGAACCCTGTTTCCTTCGCACGTTAATCCCGATCCTTGATAGGCCATGGCATGGAGAGGGCCAAGCGAGGAAATATAATAAATAAGAGAAACACAAAACATGGCGCGCTGCAGTCCGTGTTTTTAGTCAACCCCCAAGTGGAACGCGGCTCATCATTCATTGTGTTCGGATAAAAATGTTAATGAACGGGCATCTCTAGAAAATGCACCAGGGGTCGAGTAAAACGCAAAAAAGTATTTTAAGCGTCCCCATTTTGTTAGGGTCGACGAGGGGTTGGAAATGTACGGCTACATTTGAAACACGATTTAGCCTATTTATATATAGCGCATTGGATGAAATCTGAAAATGGGATGGAGCCCATCGCAGTAAAAAGACACGGATTTTAGTTCAAACACCTGCGTCTATGGATAACATTAAAAGCACCACCGACTCTTCTGCGATGATTTGGGATTATAGACTGTTTACGCAACCATTGCTATAAAATCTAAGAAGAATAATTATAAACGTTATTTGGATAAATACGGAAAATCAATAAACATCTTGGATTTAAAAAGGCATATGAAGATCGCGTGTAATGAAAACGTCGTTTACGTGTAACATGCAAAAAAGAACAGCAATTTTTCCAAATTTCCCAATTAGTATCTAATCGAAATAATTACTTGTCAAATCGGACACACGGTTAAATGTGACAATTTTAACGTCGAGCACTGCACGGAAATCCATCCACACCACATCATATTTCAGGGCTCTTATGAATAGAAAATGGATTCAGTTGTGAGAATTGAAACGTCCCATTTTCTACACGCGTGACCGCAACAGACTAGAAACGTAAACATTAAACACAATACCCACACTGACCCCATTTGAAGAAATAAATCTGAATATTTCATCCGTAAGACATTTGTAAAAATAAATAAATAAATAAAAATTTTAACAGGTTATGTAAGCGGCGCTCTGAACAAAGGCACCGAGAGCATCCCGCGTTCGCGCTATTCTCGTGTCTGTTCTCTTTTCAGGTGCGCGACCTTCCCTTAAAATTGTCTGCGAGGGGAAAAATCGCGTCCGCGTGCCCACTAAAGAAGCGAATTTGCTAAATTGAGATGGGACCATCCAGTTCCCACATACCCCCTCCCTCGCAGAAGTGACGGTCGCGAAACACATTACACATGAATATCTTGTAAAGGAGAACTAGAGAGAGAGAGAGAGAGAGAGAGAGAGAGAGAGAGAGAGAGAGAGAGAGAGAGAGAGATCTTCGTTTAACCCTTTGTAACCTCGAGCAGGATGTCACAATTTTCAGCATGACAATAGTCCAATTTTCGATGCACAACGTGGAATTAATAAAATAATTAGGCAATGTCTGTAAAACGGATTATAATTGCATCTAACGTGTACATGTTTACCATGAATATTTCGTTAACTTTAAATGGCCGTATTAATTGGCAAGATTGTATGCAGACTTCCAATGGGGGGATGTAACTGTATGTGATACTCAGCTCCAACACTTTACCTACATCAGCGCAACTTGTCCACTGATCAATAATTTTTAACAAGCCGATTTCCTAAAATGTTTCCCAAATGCTCCACTCAAATTGGAAAAGTTAATATTAATTAGGGAAACGAAATTGTTCAGGAATACACAAGTCAGCTCGCCATACCTGTTTCCAGCATCAGCACCATCCATAAAACTAGTATAATTTTTATCGTATTCTATTCAATCACAAGACTATAAAGTCGAGCACGTTTCTCACTTGTCATTGAATTTTACTTTTAAGCCAGTGTTCGTCGAATTCACTGCTACACTCTGTTTAATGAATATTCATCTTTTTCGGAAGACTGTTGGGTTTTCAAAATCGTGATATTTGGGCTGAGAAGGTTATACTTATCAGCAATCAAGCGCATTGATTCAATGACATTCACTCGTCCTTGGCAAAAGCATAAAAAATTAGATCAGTCTGACACAAAAATACACCCTATCGTTGTACAAACCTAACATCAGAGTCTGCATTACCACCTTGCGACAACCGAAGTAACCTGCACATCTAATCAGACGTATTTTTAAACGTTTGAAACTCACCTGCTTAGCAATATTGCTGGTTGGTGTATTTTTTTATGGCGTTTACCTTTTTCGTCTAACATTCCGATCTTGAACCGCCATCTGTCACGGTGTATGTGCTGCAGTATACAGAGACCACGGGTAGACACAGCACGAAGAGGTCAGCCAGCACACCTTTCTTCTCTGTTCATGCTGAAGCCACAACAAAGGCTTTTTCGTCGAACGCGTGCCACGCGTAAACAGACGTAGACAGACGTGTCAAACGCGTGCCGAACGTAAACAGATTTTTTCTCTGTGTTCAGTAGTCTACAGCGCACCATAACACTTAACCGGTGATCCGTAAAGTGAGACATTCAAACCAATAATTTCGATATACGCAGTAACAAAAGAGTTATGTAAAACAGAAGAGCATCCCTTATGGTTATTTCTGCAGAACATGACACGCATCCTGAATACATATTTAGGTAGAAAGACCACGTCGCGACAATAATAAAGTAAAAAAATCTTTGAATTTTATTTGGAGGTATGGAAAAAAATGTCTAAGTACACATACGTAGCATTTTGTAATACATTGTAATCTAAATTTTTATTTTACAGAAATGAAACGCACATCAACGTGTTTGTATATTAATAGTAATAAAAGACCTGGTCAATGTATTCCTAACCATTCAAAATCACAATGGTTAATGCCATGATTTTATTTGAGAACTGAGAAATTGCGTATTACTGTTGTTCTGGTACTTATATTTCAACCCTGTGTTGTTCTTGTGGTGATGTAACAAATAGCTGTTTAACTTCAGAGGCCATGATGGCACTGCAGTCAGTTTGGGTGAGTTGGCATTGTTAATAACCCCTGGTGTGTGTGTGTTTGTGTGAGAGAGAGAGGATCCTGTTGTGGAGAAGCTGATTGGAAATGAATGAATGTTACATGCATATAACTTATATTTGCATTTAGCAGGTGCTTTTATTCAAAGAGATTTAAAACATTTCACATACATGTTACAGCAATGTCAGTTTGCTGCATTTAACCCACTGCCCTGGGGAGAGCAGTGAGCAGCCACGTGCGGCACCCGGGGAGCTGGCCTTTCAGTGTCTTGCTCAAAGATGCACCCAGCGGTTGGGTGTAGAGCCAGAAGACTTCCACATCCCAGCCTGATGTGTTACTGAGACACCCACCACGGCACTACACTTATATGGGAAGTGAATTGTAATGTGTTCACCCAGTCACTTTGTCTTTGGTCTGTGGTTAGGAATTTTCAGGTACTCACAGGAAGCACACACAGAACACATGCGCGCGCACACGCACACACACACAACTCTGGCACTGAGAAGCAACCACAGTACTTGTTCTGGTAAGGAATATTCAGTACATAATGTCCCTCACAAGTCCTCACTTCTTTTAATTTGAATCTGTTAAGTCAGGGTGGCTCTCACTGAGGTTATCAAAAAGGTCTAAGAATTTTTTAAGCCAGAAATTTGTGGTGTGGGTGTTTTATTATTTAGGACTATGTAAATGCACATTTTCATTCAAACATCTATGCAAACATCACAGCTCTGTTGGTGGCATGTTTTTGACAGTTAGGGGGTCAACACTTCAGTTTTCCCAAAGTTATAAGAATATTTGGAATATAAATTATTTGATTAGTTTGCATTTTTTTAATTGTTTTGAAATACTGTAGGTGTAGACATTGTAGGAAAAAAAGACTGCTGCTTGCTAATTTTCATATCAATATGTAACACCAACCTATTGGTTATTATTACTGTGTATGTGTGTGTGTGTCTTTGAGAGAGGAGGAAACAGAGCAAGAGTAAACTCATAAAAAAACAAGGCATAATTTCTTCTCATCCAAAGGAGATGTTTAATAGCATTCACGTTAGCTTGGTATTGCAGTGAAAACAGCCTACTCGTGCTACTGCACTAGGGGAACTTGGAGCTGTTACTGGCTTACGTAATGCATCTGCTTTGCCAAATGCTGGTTCAAGCTGGCTAGGAATGCAAATTCAAATGGGGAGAAATGCATGCTTGCTGACTATTCTGTCTGAAAAGGAACTGATCTCTGAGACAGCAATGCAGCCCAGGCTCCACCTAATACATGCACCCCTGTTTGTCCTGTGTTTATCTACCCAGCATTTTTACTCTGGTAAAAAACAACATTTCCTTCTGCTGTTTCCAGTTGCATCAATTGCTACAGCTGGCTGTGTCACCTGTGTCTTACAATACAGCGTCTTGCTTGTGCGTGAGTGCACTGCGACACTGACATCATTCCCCTCCACCCCCCCAGGGGAAGATCGATTCATTCTCTGAGCTGACTCAGGTCTTTAGACCGGTGGCCTCATCGCCTTGCCTTGGCAGTGCCGGCTGCAGTGACGTGGCTTTGATTTCCACTTCATGCCCATTACACCCAGTCTGGTACACCTGCTCTGTTATACCTGACCTGTTACACCTGCTGTTACACCCCATCTGTTACACCTGTTGTGTTACACCCGCTCACACTGGCATGCATGAGGTGGGCGAAACCTGCTGGTCCTGCTGAGCTCAATATTTCCAAACCTGCTGCTTCTCATGTGCACACTGTCCTGTCCTGCAAGGTTAATTGGTGGACATCGAAAGAAGCATATTTAAGCAGACTTTGCTGTCCTGCTCTGTCACTGTTATGTATTATTTTCATTTTTGCAAATTGGACCGCAGATGAATCACATTGTTTTAGTATTTTCTTAGAAAAGATATTTTGCACCACACTGAACTGAAATTCTTTATTATTTTGTCTTTTTGGAAAGATTGTATTTTATACATAATTAGTTTGATCCCATTTCTGAAAATATTATTCCATACCCTGTTTTTTGATGAAACATAATTCATTGTTGCTCCAACACCTTGAGGTTATCTCCAAGGTTGTTCACAGTAGCTCTGATACAATACTAACATTTCCAACATGTTCTTCATACTGGTGCAGTAAAAGATGACATCAGCACAGTGCTTTAAACATTTCAGTACAGCACTTGTGTATTCTAGCTATAGTGTAGTTTATACTAGTGACATGCATGTCAGCCTTTATAATTTAAGGACTGACTTCACTTATACCTCAGGTGATGTCTTTCAAAAAACTTAAAAAAACAACTTTGCTATCATTTTTAAAATACTGTTTAATGGAGGCCTACGTGATGTAGATGATGTAGATGAACTTCTGGAAGCTCCATTTTTCCACCCGCATGTCACCGAGTAACATTTCCTAATGAATGCATTCATCATAGCTGTGTATCTTACCTTCTGCATTTGTAAAAAATAAAATCCCACACAAAACATAACAAAACAATATCAAAGGTTTAAGCTCTCACTGTTTGGCACTATAACAAAAGTGTTGCTATGGAAACTACATAAAAATGGCCAAAATGCTACACTCTAATTTTCTAAAAAGGTGAAGTGTGGTACCGCTTAGTATACGAGGACATGATTAACTGAAGCTAGACTCAGCTATGCAACAGACCCTCTTTCAGATGGTATACAGCCTTATGCACTGATGGGGGGGCCAACAACAGCTTCATAAGGATCCCCCTCATCTAAGATGTCTTAAGCAAAACTCATAAAAGAAAGCAGTATTATTTGCCATTGTACGTCACCTTGGAAACTGGAAAGGATTTTCCATATAAAAATTACACACGTTTTTCTTTATTCATTGATTTGTTGACTTGTTAGTGTATGTAGAAACACTTTAACACTTTAAACTGTGTTTATATTAT